>JAJPUD010005832.1:0-74861 GCA_023553655.1 Myrmecobius fasciatus
TTTAATAATAAGCCCAATTCGTTGATCTTTTCTTTCTCTATTTTATGCAAGTAAGCATCTAGAGATATAAAATTGCCCCTTATAACCGCTTTGGCCGTATCCCACAAATTTTGGTATGTTGTCTCCTTATTGTCATTCTCCTGGATGAAATTATTGATTGTGTCTATGATTTGCTCTTTCACCCATACATTCTTCAGGATTAGATTATTTAATTTCCAATTAACTTTTGGTTTATTTTCTCCTGGCCTTATATTGCATGTGATTTTTATTGCATCATGATCTGAAAAGGATGCATTTACTATTTCTGCCTTTCTGCATTTGATTTTGAGGTTTTTATGCCCTAACACACGGTCAATTTTTGTATAGGTTCCATGGACTGCTGAGAAAAAAGTAAACTCCCTACTGTCTCCATTCAACTTTCTCCATAGATCTATCATACCTAGCTTTTTTAACAATTGGTTTATCTCCCTAGTTTCTTTCTTGTTAATTTTGTGGTTTGATTTATCTAATTCGGAGAGAGCAAGGTTGAGATCCCCCACTAGTATAGTTTGGCTGTCTATTTCTTCTTGCATCTCTCTTAATTTCTCCCCTAGGAATTTGTGTGCTATTGCACTTGGTGCATATATATTTAGTATAGATATTGCTACATTATCTATGGTACCCTTTAATAAAATATAGTTTTCTTCCTTATCTCTTTTGATTAGATCTATCTTGGCTTTTACTTGATCTGAGATAAGGATTGCTACCCCTGCTTTTTTTTTGTTCACCTGAAGCATAATATTTTCTGCTCCAGCCATTTACCTTCATCCTATATGTGTCACTATGTTTTAGATGTGTTTCTTGTAGACAACATATTGTGGGATTCTGGTTTTTAATCCAGTCTGATATCCGCTTCCGCTTTATGAGAGAGTTCATCCCATTCACATTCACAGTTAGAATAACTAATTCTTTATTTCCTGCCATCTTATTTACCCAAGTTATGTTTTCCCCTTTCCTTTCCCCTTTCTCCCTTCCCCCCTCCTCAGTACTTTGCTTTTGATGACCCCCTCCCCCAAACAATACTCCACCCTTCAGATCCCCTCCCCCTGTTTTTACTCCTTTCCCCTGATTCTTCTATTTTCCCTTCTATTAGTTTGTCCCTTACTTTTCCTCCTTTCCCTCCCACTTCCCTCTAGCAACAGACAAGTTTCTATGTGAAATCAAATGTCTGATATACACTTTTAGAGCCCAACCTGATGAGAGTAAGATTTACACAATGCTCATCTGCCTCCCCTCTTTCTCTCAATTATATTAGGTTTTCTTTGCCTCTTCAAATGATTTTACCTTGTTTTTACCTCCTTTTTTTTAGATCCTATTTTACCACTTTTTCCCTCTTTTCCCCAGTATGACAACCTTTCCCCCTCTAGTTCTCTTTTTCATATTATCAAAGTAATATCTAGTTAATTATGCCCCCATACTTTAAGTATCCCCTAGTAGAAATAAAGTTCTCAAGAGTCCTTTCCTTTTTACCTTTTTATGCATCCCTTGAGTTCTGTGTTTGGGTGTCGAATTTTTTGTTCAGATCTGGCCTTTTCATTAGAAATAGGTGAAATTCACCTATATCATTGAATGACCACCTTCTTCCCTGGAGGTTAATATTCATTCTAGCTGGATAGGTTATTCTTGGTTGTAATCCAAGTTCCTTTGCCCTTCGGAATATCTGGTTCCAGGCCCTTCGATCCTTCAATGTGGAGGCTGACAGATCCTGTGTGATTCTAATTATTGATCCTTGGTATTTGAATTGTTTCTTTCTAGCTGCTACCAGAATCTGTTCCTTAGTGCCATAGTCCTGAAATATAGCCACGATATTCCTTGGGGTCTTAATTTTGGGGTCTCTTTCCGGAGGTGATCGGTGAATTCTTTCAATGGTGATTTTGCCCTTTGATTCTACAATCTCAGGGCAGTTTTCTTTCAAGATTTCCTGGAAGATAGTGTTTAGATTCTTTTTTTTTTCATCATGGCTTTCAGGAAGTCCAATAATCCTTAGATTGTCTCTCCTAGATCTATTTTCCAAGTCAGTTGTTTTTCCTAGGAGATATTTCATATTTTCTTCTAATTTTTCATTTTTTTTTGTTTTTGTTTGACTGATTCTTGAAGTCTTATTGAGTCATTCACTTGCATTTGTTCAATTCTTATTTTTAAAGTGTTGTTTTCTTCAGTTACCTTTTTAAGCTCCTTTTGTAACTGGCCAATTTGTTCATTGCACTCTTTTTCCACTTCCCTGATTTTATTTTTCACTAAATTGGTGTCTTTTTCATATCTCTTTTGCAGGGCATCATATCCTTCTTACAAGATATTGTATCCTTCTTGCACTGATTTCAGTTTATTTTCCCATTTATCCTCCAGCTCTCTTTTGAGGTTCTTTATGCAATCTTCCAGAAAGGCCTTTTGAAAAAGTGACCAGTCTTTAATACCTTCTTCTGGTATTTTGTCTAAAGGAACCTCAGGATCTGGGGTCAACACTTCTTTGCCTTGATAAAAGCTGTCTATGGTGAGAGCTCTCTTTTGCTTCTTCATTTTTTTTAGACAGCATGGATATCTCTTTAAGGTAGGGGGAAAAAATGGAGGCTGAAAAGCTTTGCCCTGGGGCACTTCGGGGAATTAACTTAAGGTGCTGGGCCGGTGGGGGCTTGGACTAAGTCTGAATTATTCCTTAAACAAGGCAAGTCTGCCAGAACACCTGCCCCCAATCAGGGCACAGTGTCCCGAGTGCCTCAGATAAACTCCAGGTGTTTGGAATTTGGAGTTTGGAGTTTGGAATTTCTGCCACAATGAGCTGAGCTGAGTCCTAAACTCACTTCCAGCCTACACAGGAGTCGGCTATTTTTCTCTCTGTCCGAGTCAGACTAACCTGATATGAAGTTATCCAGAAAGCAGTGTCCAAATATTTCTGAGTTCATTGACTTGAAGATCATTTCAGAGGCTTATTTTATTGTTGATTTGAGAGAAGATCGGAGGAGAGACAGAAAGTCACCTTTTCACTCCGCCATCTTGGCTCTGCCCCCCTAACTTTCAAAACTGTTCTGCATGGATTATATTTTCTTCTAAATTTTCCTTTGCTTTATTTTGTACCTTAAATGTTTTTTCTGAATCAGTATGTCTAAATGTATCACTATGACAAACCCTCCTCTCTCCCTGCCATTTAAAATTAGAGGGCAAAAAAGACCCTCGTAACAAGCATAGCAATGGAAATAAAATCCACAGTGGCACTGTCCAAAAATTTAAGTCTCTTCCTTCATCTTGGGTGTGCCATCCCTGTCAGGAGATGGGTAGCATGTTTCATTATAGGTCCTCTGAAGGTGTGGTTGGTCATAGCATTCACTGATCAGAAGTCTTAAGTTTTTTTAAAGATATATGTATTTACTGGTGTAGTCCTAAATATATAAATTATCCTCTTGATTTTCTTTACTTCAATCTGCATAATTTTGTATTTAACAGGATTCTCTGAAATAATTTTTATAATTTCTTATGGTGTAATAATATCCTATTATCTTCATGTACCATCATTTTTGTTCAGATATTTCCCAAGTATTAAGCACCTTTTTCATTGCCAGTTTTTTTTCTTTTTTGGTTTTTGCATTCCCTCTTCAGGGTCAGGAAATTTGTTTTGATTGCAATTATTCTTTCCCTAGTATTATCCTTTCTCAACCATTCTTCCCTAGCCCCACTTTTTTCCATGTTGAATTTTATGTATTTTAAACTGTGTGATATGTGTATGTGATAGTATGTGTGTGTTCACCCCTTATTTAAACAGTTCAGATATAAGTGAAGTTCATCTGAAGCCTATTTCCTTACCATGTTCAGATCTTATTGCATATATAATGTGTGACATAGTATGTTCCATGGTTTAGACATAGACTTAGACATAGTGTGTTCTGCCTCCTGCTTTTTCCTTTTTTCCTCTTTGTACTTTCCTCTCTTAAAAGAGCCTCAAAGCAGAACCAAGTCACTTCTAAGATGGGTATATGTGTGGTGTTATGTGCGTGTGTTTGTGTGTTTTAATACCTTCAATACCATTGAAGTCCTAAGGGGGCTTGCTTCTTTTTTCTTTATTAGGATGTTAGTGATATGTCATCACTGATGCCCTTGCAGCTGCTCAAATAAGTTTCTCTTGACTTGTTTGTATTTTAAAGCTCCTACTAAGTTCTATTTTTGTTTTCCATCAGAAATATGTGAAGATCTTGTATTCTGTTACATATACATTCTTCTCCCCCTCCCCCATAAGATTATATACAACTTTTCAGGGTTAGTTATTAGGATTGTAAACTCCTGTCTTTTGCTTCTTGGAATACTATATCTCAAGTTTTTTTTCATTTTATAGTAGAAGCTTCTAGGTCTTATGTGATCCTGCTTATTCTTCTATTGCTTGTGGTATTTGGAGATATAAACATTTCCCTTTGGTTGCATCCCACAAATTTTGTTATGTTGTCTCATTATTGCCATTCTCTTGGATGAAATTATTGATTGTGTCTATTATTTGCTGTTTCACTTACTCATTCTTCAGTATTAGATGATTTAGTTTCCAATTAATTTTTGGTCTATTTTCCCCTCGACTTTTATTGCATGTAATTTTTATTGCATCATGATCTGAAAAAATGCATTTTCTATTTCTGCCTTTTTACATTTGATTTTGAGGGTTTTATGCCCTAATACATAGTCAGTTTTTGTATAGGTTTCATGTACTGCCAAGAAAAAAAGAATATTCCTTTCTGTCTCCATTCAGTTTTCTCCAAAAATCTATCATCCCTAACTTTTCTAGGATTCTATTTACCTCCTTAATGTCTTTCTTATTTTTTTGTGGTTTTATTTATCTAATTCTGAGAGAGCAAGGTTGAGATCCCCCACTATAATTTTGTTGTCTAATTCTTCTTGTAGCTCTCTTAACTTCTCCTTTAGGAATTTGAATGCTATACCACTTGGTGCATATTTGTTTAGTATTGATATTACCTCGTTATCTATGGTATCTTTAAGTAGGATGCAGTTTCCTTCCTTATCTTTTTTAGTTAGATCTATTTTTGCTTTTGCTTACCTGAGATCAGAATTGCTACCCTTGCTTTTTTTTTTAATCTCAGCTAAAGCATAATAGATTCTGCTCCTGCTTTTACCTTTATTCTAAATGTATCACTCTGCTTTAAATTAGTTTCTTATAAAAAACAAATTGTAGGATTCTGGCTTTTAATCCAGTCTGCTATCCATTTCTGTTGTATGAGAGCGTTCATCACATTCACATTCACAGAAAAAATTACTAACTCTATATTTTTGGCCATCTTGTTTACCCCTAGTTATACTTTTCTCTTCTCTTTTCCTCTTTTTCTCCTCCCCATTATTTTGTCACTGATCATCCCCTCCCTCAAAGAACCCTCCCCTTTTGCAGCTCCTCCCTTTTTCTTGTACCTTTCCCCTTCTATTTCTGTCCTCCCTTCTATTAGTC
Organism: Myrmecobius fasciatus; assembly: GCA_023553655.1. Taxonomy (NCBI): domain Eukaryota; kingdom Metazoa; phylum Chordata; class Mammalia; order Dasyuromorphia; family Myrmecobiidae; genus Myrmecobius; species Myrmecobius fasciatus. Next base: position 5,471 of record JAJPUD010005832.1, read on the forward strand.
TTCCCCTTTCTTTCCCCCTTGCCCTTCTATTTCCCTATAGGGTGAGACAATCTTCTCTTTGAAGCTAAATGTGTCTGTTATTCTCTCTCTTTGAACCAAATCTTATGAGAGTAAGATTTGGCACAATGCTCATCCCCTCCCCTCTTTCCCTGAATTGCAATAGATCTTTTTTGCCTCCTCATGAAATGTAATTTATCCCATTTTAACTCCTTTTCCCTCTTCTTCCCAGTAGAATCCCCTTTCCTCCTCTACTTTCTTTTTTAAATCATCACAATAAAATAAAATTATACTTGCACCATCTAAGTATACCCACAACAGATATACAGATCTCAAGAGTTAAACATATCATCTTCCCATATAGGGATACAAGCTGTTTAACTTTTAAAAGAAAGTTATTTTTTCTTTCCTTTTTATCTTTTTATGTTTCTCTTGAATTCTGTATTTGAAGATCAAATTTTCTATTCAGCTCTGGTCTTTTCATCAGAAATAGATGAAATTCACCTATTTCATTGAATGTCCATCGTTTTCACTGAAAGATGATGCTCAATTTTGCTGCATAGTTGATTCTTGGCTGCAATCCAAGTTCCTTTGCCTTTTGGAATATTAGATTCCATGCTCTTCCATCTTTTAAAGTGGAAGCTGCTAGGTCCTGGGTAATCCTGATTGTGGCTCTTTGATATTTGAATTGTTTCCTTTCACTGCTTGCAATATTTTCTCCTTGATTATAATTCTAAAATTTATCTATGAAGTTCCTTGGAGTTTTCATTTTGGGGTCTCTTTCAAGAGGTGATTGCTGAATTCTTTCCATGTCTGTTTTACCCTGTGATTTTAGGACTTCTGGGCAGTTTTCCTTGATGATTTCCTGACAGATGATGCCTAATCTCTTTTTTCATCATGGTTTTCAGGAAGTCCAATAATTCTTAGATCGTCTCTCCTAAATCTATTTTCTAGTGTTTTTCCAGTTGTTTTTCCAGTGAGATATTTTACATTTTCTTCTGTTTCTTTCTTTCTTTCTTTTTGGTATTGTTTGACTGATTTTTGAAGTCTCATTGAGTCATTTATCACTTCCATTTGTTCAATTATAATTTTTAATGAATTATTTTCTTCAGTTAGTTTTTTTTTATCTCCTTTTGGTTTTGGTCATTTGAACTTTTAAGTGAGGTGTTTTGTTCATTGCATTTTTTTTCCATTTCACAGATCCTGTTTTTCAATGAATTGGTTTCTTTTTTCATATCTATTTTGTAAGGAGTTATATGCTTTTTCCATTTCATCAAATCTATTTTGTAAGAATTATTTGCCTTTTCCATTTCATCAAGTCTATTTTTTAGGGAGTTTTCTTCAGATAATTTCTGGTTTTCTTTTTCAATACCTTCTTGCAAAGATCTTATTTCCTTTCCACATTTTTCTTCTAACTCTCTTTTACTATCCTTTTTGAATTCTTCCAAAAGAGCCTTGTGAAATGAGGACCAACTCTTGTCACCTTTTGGGGCTTCATCAGAGCTCTGCTCTTAAGGCAAAGGGATGACGTAAAAAGGGCGTAATCTGCTGTTGATCTGAGGGAAGCTCAGAGGAGCTCAGATGGAGATGTGTCTGCTTTCCACCCTCTCCTGCTTGTAGTATTTGGATTTGAAAGCTTTGCATTTGGCTAGAACACTTCTCAAATTTTTCATTTCTAATTTTCAGGTAGTACATTATTTGGATAAGACTTATCACTTTCTATTCTAAGTTATTCTCTTTCCAATTTTTTCCTCCTAAGTTTTTATTTAATTTCTTTTGGTCTCTAGCTTTATTTGTTTTAAGTATTCTTGTAGTCCTTGGGGAAAATCTATTTTTTTTCTTGGAAGCTCTGCTTACAGTTGTTATAGAGTTATGAAGTTCCTTCTGTGTTAGATTTTTGAATATCCAGTTTGAGATGTCCAAAAAGGTAGTTTATGATTCAAGATTATATTCCAGAAAAGAACCTAGGAGTTTTGTGTGTGTGTGTGTGTGTGTGTGTGTGTGTGTCTATATCTATGGAAATTATTTGTTTGTTGTTTTTGATATTTAAACACATGAGAGCTGATGAGATTCTTTAGTAAGCAATTAATAAATGCTTTTTTATTTGTTCATTTATCACCAGGTGAGATAGTATAGAGGGACAACAAAAGAAAACATAAGACAGAGCTTATAGTTTACTCAGAGCTAATAGATGTGGCAAGTAAGAACATCTACCGCAGGAGATTGAGGAAGAAGAAAGATAGGAAGGACATCTCTTCATCTGAAGCTGGACTAAAACTGGGGGAATCTGTCAGAATCATATGAGATGAGGAGGATGGAAAAATCAGGATCTCTTGGTGAAGGGCCTTAATTTTTTTTCATAAAGTATGAGGAAAAATCCTCAGCTAAGAGGATTCAGGGAGGTAGTACCATGGAAGGCTTGTGGAGAGATAAAAGATTTGGATTAGCAGTTGTACAGAGAGAATTATAGTTAATTAGATAGGAAGGAATATAATCTTTTCCTTGCTGTATTGAAGGCCAACTAAGATTAGATAACAAATTTGTAGAGGACCCAGTCAACTCAGTTTTGTGATTTTCTCTAACTCTGTTCAAAAATACAAGATAGGAAGGAAGGAGGCAGAAATTGAGAGCCATCTAGAGTTGGGGTATGGGCAAAGGTTGACTGGTGATAAAGAGACAAAAGTTTTAAGAATAGATGTTAGTTTAGAATTGAGTTGGTTTACCAGATAAGGAAAGGAAGAGAGCATAGTCTGTGTTGGAGGAAAAGAAGGCTTAAAAAGAAGGAAAAGAAGAAAGGAGAAAAGAAAGGAAGGAAAGAGGCATGTATTTAGTAGTTTATGTGTGCGCCAGGCACTCGGTTTAAGTGGTGGAGATAGAAATAAAAGCAAAAAGAAAGATAATTCTTGTCCTTGAAGCTTATTTTTTAATAGGAGAAGACAATATACAAAAAGGACCTGAAAAGACTAGGAGTGAGGGGAAGATAGAGGTAAAAGTGCAAGATTTTGAAGTTCAAAAAGTTGAGAGGGAACTAGGAAAGTAGCAGGCTGCCTCCTTTGACCTTAAACAGGAAATTGGGGGAATGAAGGAAAGTATAGTCAGTGTTGGAAAAACTGTTGGGAATCAGTTTTATTAGAAGGGAATCATTAGGAGGGAACTGGGCCTCAGAAAGGTCTAAAAGATGGGAGAAGTGAGAAAAGAGGAAGTTTAAGACGTTTTGCTTGTTGGATTGACAGCAGGCAGCCAATATCTATACATGCTTCACTTCCCGGACCCTCCCGGACAGGTCCCTTCAGTAAGCAAAATATACACAGAATAGACATAAGACATGAGGTAATTGTGTACAGAAAGCTATAATAATGAAGGCACATACAAATAAGAGCTTGAGCTGAGCTTTGAAATAAAGGGGTGGACATGAGGAGGGAAGGGATTCCAGGCATACGGGCCAGCCTATGTGAAGGTACAGAATGTTACATGAAGAGCAAGCCCACCAATCTGGCTAGATCAAAGCTTCCTAAACTGTGGTTTGTGACTCTATGTAGGATCATGTAACTGAATGTGGGGGGTCATGAAATTAGCATTTATTATCAATAAATATTTGATTTACATATCTATTTTATATAGCTATATACCCAGGCTCAGATAAGAATTTCTTCAGTGAAAAGGGATTGAAAATGGAAAAAATTTAAGAAGCCCTGGGCTAGATCATAGGGTATGTGAAGAGGAGTGAAATACAGGCGCTCACACAAAGTATTCATGCAGGTATTAGCTATTAAACCTTAATATCTCTTGTAGCTTTAGTTTGAGCTATTTAAACTTAAATATGCACAAGATTTTTGTGGCTTGAATAATAAGAATGAAAAGTTAGATTGGAGCCACATTGTAAAAGTCTTTAAATAAAGTCCAACAGATAAATTTATTTGTTAAATAATAAACTCTTCCTCTAGTTTTTAACTTTCTGTAGGCTTATAAATTTTTTTTTCTGTAGGCTTATAAAAAATAAAAAATTTGGAAAAAAAATAAAAAAAATTTGGTTGGGTGTTAGTGTTATTTGCTCTAGGGCACTGATCTCTCTCCTTTCTCTCCCTCCTTCTCTTCCTCCCTCTTTTCCTCTTCTTCCTTCTTTTCTTCTTCTTCTTCTTCCATCTCCTCCTCCTTTTCCTTCTCTTCTTCTCTCTCTCTTTCTGTCATTCTTCTTTCTGTCCCCCTTTCCGTCAGTCTTTCTAAGTTTCTTTTTCTCTTTCCTCAGAAATAGTTAGAAAGATAAACATATTTTAATATATTTTAAAATTTAAAGATGCAAAGCCACCTCAGTATTTGATTTCCATATAAATTTTAGTGTTACTGAATACAGTTTGATAAATAGAACTCTCACTAGTTTAGCTACTGTAATATAAATGAATCCAGAGAGAACTTCATTAATCCAATCTTCCATAGAACTTGACTGTCCCTCCAGTTATTTAAGTCATTAATTATCTCAGAATTACTTTATGCAAATTAAAACAACTGTGAGATATTCTCTCATACCTATCAAATTGGTTAAAATAATTTTAATAGTATTTTATTTTTCCAATTACATGTAAAGATAGTTTTCAGTATTCATTTTTATAAGATTTTCAGTTCCAATTTTTTTTCTTCCTCCATCTCTTACCTCCCCTTGCAAGATGGCAAGGAATCTAATATAGGTTATACACGTACAATCATTTTTAACTCATTCCCATTATGTGGGAAAGAAAAATCAGAACAAAAAGGGGAAACCATAGGAAAAAAACACAAAAAAGTGAAAATTTATGCTTCTCTCTGCATTCAGCTTCCCATAGTTTTTTCTCTGGATGTAGTTGGCATTTTCCAACCCACTGTCTTGGCTCACTGTATTGCTGAGAAGAACCAAGTCCATCAAAGTTGATCATCACACAATGTTACTGTTGCTATATACAATATTTTCCTGGTTCTATTCACTTCATTTAGCATCAGTTTATGGAAGTCTTTTCAGGCTTTTTTGAAATCAGTTTGCATTTTCTATTACCTTTATATACCATAACTTATTCAGCCTTTCTCCAACTGATGGGTATCCACTCAGTTTCCATTTCCTTGCCACTATAAAAAGGACTGCTACAAACATTTTTGCACAAAAACCCCCCAAACCATCAGATCTTAATGTTAGTAAAGAAGGAGGTACATTTATTCATTGCTAGTAGAACTGAACATTTGTAGAATTATTTTTTGACAGCAGTCTGACAGTATTTAGGAAAAATGAAAAAATAAGCTTCTTGACCTAATATTTTTTTTTGTTGGAAATACACATTGAAAAAGTTGTTTAAAAAAATCCAACTATTGTTTAAAAATTTTCTTGTAGCATAATTTGCAATAACAAAATCAAAAAAAGAAGCAAATAAATGTTCCACAATGGAAAGATTGAAAAAAATAAATTGAATACATTAATGTAATAGAAGCAAGGCATCTGGTCCTGGACTCACTTTATATAAATTAAAACATCTATGAGATATCATCTCATACCCATCAAATTGGTAAAAAATATTTTTTATTAGAAAAAAGACAATTTACTTGATGTCTCTATTATCTGAGGTCTCTGTAGTCCAATTTTTCCATTAATATTGGTTCCAATTCAACATTACCTATTTCTTCCATCATTTTGCCCACTTTGTCTAATGACTATCTAATGAAATAGTAGTACTTTAAATGTATCTATTGCTTTAGTATATCCGGAGTATTATTCAAACATGACCTCATGTGAGCATTGCAACAGTTCTGTGACTTAAATATTATAGATATTATTATCTCTATTCATTTTACAGATGAGGTTATTGAGCTCCTGAGCATAAGGATTTGCCCATAGCCAAAAGACTTGTAATTTTCTATGATGACATTTGGATTCAGATCTTCCTGATTCCAAGTTCCAAACACTATTCACCATAGCATGTTTATTTCTTTGCTATCAAGCCTTACCATTATTGTCTTGTTCTGCCTCATGGCTGTTATGAAACCTTCTGAGCCATGTTAACCCACCAAGAGGGAACTGAGACCTCTGAGAAAGAAGAGGGCTAAAGTTCAGTGAATTATATCCTGATATCCTTTTAAAAGTTGTGTGAACAATTCCTAACTCCCTGTTCATGATCTGTAAGGAGTCGTGGAGTATGAATAGGTGATACTCGACTATAGATAAGGCTGTTTTACGTCTAATTTCCAAAAGGGAAAACTCTTGTGAGTTTGTTCTTAAGCATAGGATATTAAACAATTATGATAGATACCACCTTATGGGAATATACAAATTATGATCATCAGTGTAGGGAAATACAGGAGTAGAACTCTCCCCTACCCATGCAGATCACATTCATTAATGCTTAGGGAGCGGCCCAAAGCACATGAGAGATTATATGACTTGTCCAGACATCTTGGAGGTGTTTTATTTGGTTTAGGATCCAGCGCTTTTTGACTCAAAGCCCCCTATTTTATTTCTTTTTTACCCCATTCATCCTCCTTTGCCACCTGCTATGTATCAGATTGTCAGTCCTAGTTTAAGGAAAAAAATGCTGGCAAGACTGAAAAAAGTAGATATAACATACAATGCAGAGGAGCTGTGAACTGACTTAATATTTTTGGAAAGCAATATGGATTTGTGCAAGAAGAGCTGCAAATATGTTCATTTTCTTTCATCCAGTGTTTCTACTATCTTAGAATAATTATTGACAACAGGAAAAGACCTATTTTTATAAAATTTTCCTAGAAGCACTGTTTTTGATGGTAAAGAATTGGGAACAAAATATCCACAGACTAGGAAATGGCCGAACAAATGACATATAAATGTATTAGTTATGGTAATTGATATGATTATGCCAATAGAAAGACTACAGAGAAATATGGGAAGACATATGATGCAGTGTACACTAAAGAAAAATAATAGCATACTCTAAGTACTGACTGTAGTTATATAAATAAGGACTACAAAAATAATAACAAATCTCAGGAAGAATATATGGAAAAGTTCAGAAGGTGTTGTGGAAACAAGCAAAATAATTTTGTTACAGCCTCACTAAAGTTTATATTTACTTTTAAAATTCTCTAAGTAACAGAAGGTCACATATATAACTCCATTTAGTTCAACACACATTTATCATTATTGAGAATAGTTGAGGCACCATTCTAGGTGTTGTGGAATTCATATTAAAAAATGAAATCAGTCCTGCTATGAAAGAACTTACATTCTACTCATGGTACATAAAAGATATATACAGCTATATAAATAGACAGGATGAACAAAATAAATGCAAAGTCAGCAAAGACCACATGTGGAAGGAAGGTGGCTTTGGAGTTGAACGGGGGTGGTCACCGAGTACAGCAGAAAGCACTGGAATCAGAATTAGTGGATGTCCAAGCCTGGGTCTGTGTATTTCTAAATTTCACTTTTTTCACTCATCAGATTAGGGTTTGGGAGTTGGGCTTGGGCTCAGTGACTTCTGAAGTCTCTCCCAGTTCTAAGTCCGTGATCCTAAGGCTAACAGGTAAGGAGGGAGGAGCTCTGCCAGCCATATATATGACATGCTAAGCTATAGAAACAAGGGGACCAAGGAGGTTAGAATACAGACACTGTGAGAGGGGGAGAAATGTGAACTGTTAGAGCCAGACCAGGCAAGGTCTTAGCACCAACCAGGGCCTTTTGTATTTTATCTTAGAGGCAAAACAGGAAGCTGCTAGTGCTCCTTCTGCTCTTGGATGGCAGCATTTATAATTAATTTTTCTTTTTTTCTTTTCCTTTCTTCATGTTTATATAGTTGAATGCTTATACTTGTCAGTGAAGAAAAGGGGGAAGTTTAATTAGGAAAAAATAGCAATTCTGGAAGGGACCATTAAATATTGTTTGTGACATGTATCAAGGAAAAATGTTAGCCATTGTGAATGAAGATGTTTGGTTTCCTTATGGATATGATTCCATGCTAACCTCACCTTACTGTTTATGGGTTTCCTACATTGAAAGATCAAAGAAATCCTGATGACCCCGAGAGGTCCCTAAGAGATGACCTCAGAGCCAGGAAGCTCTGGGCTTCTAGTCCTGCCCCTTATACATGCTGGCTGTATGACTGTGGACAAATCATTGAACTTTTCAGTGCCTTGAACAGCTCTCTAAGACTAGGTGCAGAACCGGTGCTGACCTGAATTGGGAGAGTTTAGTTTCCTCCTCTGACAATGTTCCGTGTTCCAATGAAACCATAGTTTCTTTCCTATATGAACTTCAGTAAGGCCATGGACAGAATCTCTGAAATTATCCTTGTGAACAAGATGAACAGATGTGTTTAGTGTTCTGCCGGCCCCTATGGAATCGTGGGGAGGGGTGGACATATGCCAGAGATTAGCAAGAGTGATGTCTCAGCCAGGACATAATTTGTAGGATATGAGTGAGTTAGTCAGCCAGAGAAAGATAAAGGAAGCATAGACTAGCAACAATACTAATATAAGGGAATTTGCAAATCATGTGGCAATATAGTTTGAGTTTAGAGCGGGCCTCCCACAGTTAACAAGAAGGCAGATCCAAAGTCAAGGCAGCAAAGAAAACTTTATCTGAAGTTTATTAATTTTTAATTGAAAATTCTTTAGAGAAAGGTTGGGAAAACAATATGAGGAAGAGAATTTGCTGCTTTTATAATATTATTTAATTCATGTGAATAATTTGCTCAAACAATGCCATTTTATGATAGGCAGGATGCTAACTTTGGACCTCTTTCCTTCCCACCTTTTAACATGGATAAAAATGATACGGCTGTAGATGCAGAACTGGCTTACTGACCAGACCCAAAGAGTAGTGATTAATGGTAGCTATCATCCCGGAAGGATGTCTTTAATAGTCTGACAAGGTTTCGTGCTTGGTCCTGACCTGCTCAATATTTTCCATCAATGACGTTAATGAAGATTTACGTGGCAGTCTTCAAGTTTTTGGATGACAGAATTGGTATCTAAAAAGATCTTAGGAATCTTTCCTGAATCTTATGAGATAAAATGTAATTGAGAAGAATACGCAGTCCTGTACTTCAGTGCAAAAAAATGCAGACGTACAGTGGTGAAGACAAGGTCTTGTGGCAAAAAGAACTTTTGAGTGTTTTGGTGGGTTATTTGGTGGAGATTTTAGGCTCCATTGTTGGAAGAAAAGACAAGAGTGAGAGATGAGCTAATTCCACTGTTCTAGGTGTCATCAGACAACATCCAAATGCTACATTGATTTCTGGGTGTCACATTTTAGGAAGGACATTGAAATATTAAAACATGTACATGGGTGGGCAACCAAGGCACTTGAAACCATTTCATAATGATAATTAAATGAATTATCAATTATCAGAGAGAAGATTTGGTTATTATGATATTTAAATATTTAAGGGCATATAATGTAGACTTAATCTTAATGTTTGAAGTCAAACAATAAATAAAAGCAATAGGAAAATAAGAGTTCAGATCACTATAAGGAACAATTCTTTTAACAATTAGAACTGCACCAAAGTATCATGAAAGTAGAAGCTGGGAGATCATATTTGGAGAACATTTAAGAACTGATTTATGCTTCAGGTGAGTTTTGTATTAGATGTATAGCTCAGAGCTCCTTTTTTCTTTTTTTTTTTTTGCTTTTTGCTGAGGCAATTGAAGTTAAGTGACTTGCCCAGGGTCACACAGCTAGGGAATGTTAAGTGTGTGAGATCAGATTTGTACGCAGGTCCCCTTGACTTCAGGGCTGGTGCTCTATCGACTGGGCCACCTAGCTGCCCCTCAGAGCTCCTTTCTAACCTATATGCCCCAGGGTAAAATGTAGTTATAACCAGCATCTCAAAATCTATCTAAGAGAGACAGCTCCCTATTCAATAAAGAAAAAATATTTCAGGAAGATGGCTTCCAAAACAAGATTTTTCATTGTCCATCAAATTTTAAAACTCCCTCTTATCTTAGGACTTGGGACTAATCGACTAGTGGTTCCTTTGAGAACATTTTGAAAAAAAATTTGCTGTTAGAAAAGTATGTTATAAGCATCAATGGTCATCTGAACCAACTTATAATAATTATTTAATTTGAAAGTAAAAAACAACAACTGTAAACTTTTGGAATTACTTATTATAGGTGAAGAAACACACTATATACCTTTTTAAATATTTAGAAGAGATATTTTTATTTTTTTTATTTTTTTATTTTTATTTTTTTATTTTTTTTAATTTTATTTGCATAACATATGTGTGGGTAATTCTTCAACAATAACCCTTACATAGCTTTCCGTTACAAATTTTTCCCCCAACTCCCCACCCCTCCCCTAGATGGCAGGATATCCACTACATGTTAATTATGTTAAAATATTGGCAAATCGAATATATGTATACATATTTCCAAACTTATCATTGGTGTGCAAGAAAAATCTTATCTACACAAACGATATATCAGATAAAGGAAACACAATGTAAGCAAACATCAATCAAGGAGTATGAGAATGTTATGTTGTGGTCCACATTTCACATCCCTCTCTCTGGGTGTATATGGCTTTCTTCAGTGAACAATTGGAGGTGGTTTGAAACATTTCATTGTTGAAGAGAGCCATGTCCATCAGAATTGATCGTCATATAGTACTGTTGTTGCCGTGTATAATGATCTCCTGGTTCTGCTCATTTCACTCAGCATCAGTTCATGTAAGTCTCTCCAGGCCCCTCTGAAATCATCTTGCTGGTCATTTTTTTAAATTTTATTTGCATAACATATGTGGCTGGTCATTTCTTACAGAACAATAATATTCCATAATATTCATATACCATAATTTATTCAGCCATTCTCCAATTGAAGGGCATCTATTCAATTTCCAGTTTCTAGCCACTACAAAAAGGGCTGCCACAAACATTCTTGCACATGTGGGGCCTTTTCCTTCCTTTATGATTTCTTTGGGATATAAGCCCAATAGAAATGCTGCTGGGTCAAAGGGTATGCACAGTTTGATAACTTTTTGAGCATAGCTCCAAATTGTTCTCCAGAATGGCTGTATCCGTTCACAGCTCCACCAACAATGCATCAGTGTCCCAGCCCTCCCACAACCCCTCCAACATTCATCATTAACTTTTCCTGTCATTTTAGCCAATCTGACAGGTGTGAAGTGGTACCTCAGGGTTGTCTTGATTTGCATTTCTCTGATCAACAGTGATTTGGAGCACCTTTTCATATGCCTATAAATAGTTTTAATTTCATCCTCTGAAAATTGTCTGTTCATATCCTTTGACCATTTATTGATTGGAGAATGGCTTGAATTTTTATAAATATGAGACAATTCTCTATATATTTTAGAGATGAGACCTTTATCAGAACCCTTAAATGTAAAGATGATTTCCCAATTTATTACAGAAATTTTTAAAAAAAGGTATGCCAGTTTTCTTTTAAGCTTAGTTGTTGAAATTCTTGATCTGTTAATCTAAAATCTGTCACATAATTTTATTATCCAGGTAGCTCTTTCCAACAGTGTGCTGCTTGAAAAAGTAAGAAAAGAAATTTTAGAAGGTGAACTATTTTGAAGGGATCTGGCAGAATGGGTGGAATGCTAACATGTTGCTAGTTTGTAGATAAAATCAAAGATCTGCTGATAACAGAAAAGTTTTGGACAGCTAATAAAATATCAAAATAGTTGATAAATTAAATTTTATTATATCACAATCATATTAGAAATTTTGTGCCTAAGATTGAAAATTTGGAAGCAAGATCTTGTATCTATGGTCTAAATATATTGTTTTCTACTACCTATCACATGCTTAGATTAAGGTCTTTAAGCAAGATCTATGTATTCAGATTTCCAATTTCTGGGTGAAATTGAGAAGGATTATACTTTTGGAACACAGTCAACTAGTGGTATAAATGATATAGCTAGAGAAAATCTAAGAAGCATAGTTAAAGATTATGAAATCTTGCCAGAAAGTCTTTTTATCACCACTGTGGAATGAAGGGAAGGACTAAGAATAGAACAGAACACTTAGGAAAAAAACAGTTGATTAAGATGATGGGAATGTGCTTTATATTCCATCCAGGACTTAAAAAATAGGAGTGACAATCTTTTGCTTATGGATAGCACACACCTAACATGAATTGGTAGAAGTGTATTTGTTTGAAGTCTTGCAATCTGATCAAAAGGCTGTGTGCAAAAGACTGGCAAAAATGAAGTATTTATATCTGTTAAATCATAACGATATCTATTTTGTTGGAAGAATAAAAGTGGAAATACCTAGAAGTTTACAGAAGAGAAAATCCAAGAAATGGATTTGTAATAAAATCATTTCCTTCCATGTTCTGTATTCTTATGCACTAAGTGTGGGAAACAAAGGGAAATAGTAATTCTAATGAATGGAAGCTAATTTGGTCTCCTTTCATAGAGACCTGGTGTGATAGAATCACACCATGATTTGGGCATCTAAAGCTACTTTTCCATTCTTTAAATATTTCTAGGAGGGGCTTTGATCAGTGCAGGATATAGGTACTCAGAGCCCAGGTCTCCTGGCACCTCAGGGGTGCCATCATGATTGGGATATGCCTCTGGAAGTGTTTTACTTTTTTTCCAACAGAATAAGATAGGCAAGATAAGGCAAAGGGTAGGCAGTTTGGGTAAACACAGTAACATTATTAAGAAGATATACTCATCTGAGAAAATCCAGGAATCAGAGGAACATGGTGGTAGAGAACATTTGATGGAGATCAGCAGAAGCAGGAACAGAAATGATAGTCATCAGAAAGTACTACAGGCCATTTAGAGAGAAGGAAATAGATGAGTTCAGGACACAGAGCGTTAGCCTGAAACAGAAGCTGATATGGAAGGTGATGGGTAAAAGTGGGATTCAATTATAGCTTTCTTTCTATCAGAAGTAGAGGTGCTAATAGTTTATTATCTTGCTTTGATGATAATTTCTCATTCAAAAGGATGACTACTTGGAGGGCCTCCTCTGAGAGACAAAGAAGAGAATTGGTAGAGTCTATTTTATTGAATGACCAGAAGCAACAATAAAAATAATTTCTTGGGCTATTTGGTCATCACTTATAACAATATTATGGATAAATGTGTATATATATATATATGTATATGTAATGTATAGTTGAAACAACTTAATCTCGAACTGTTTGAGCAAGTAATTGAAAATCAAAAGTAGGAAATGAATAACAGAAATGACATTAACACCATGTAATAATTTTGTCTTGGAAATTAAAATTAAATCTTAAGACTGGGTGACTGGGGTTAGAGTGAGGGTTTTAGAAACAAACTAGTGCTGGGATGTTAAAATCTGGTTCTTTGTATTACAAAATTTATATAAGTTGAAATAATGTGACTACCTTTTGATGTATCTGATTATAGGATTCCTTCTTTATATTGTTATATGTTAAATATTTTGGGGAATGCTTAGAAAGAAAGAAATTATTAGGAATAGAGCATTTTCTCTTGTGTAAAATGGAATGTTTGTGTAAAATTTTTTTATTTTTATTATTCCTTTATTAAACTGAACTTGCCTTGTAGAGTATCAAAAACTACTTTAAATAGGTATTCTTTATATATTAATAAACTAAGATAAATGAAATGGATTAAAGTAACATTTGTTACATTCTCTTTTATTTTATTATCTGTAATTTTCCACTAATTGATGAAAACATTTGTATAAGAAATATTTCAGATTGTGTACCCAGAAAGACTAAATACTATTGTTGCTTGATATGACTCTCTTTTTTTCCCACACATAAACATTTATCCTTTACTTAAAAGTGAATTATTTCACTATTTATCTAGCCAGAGAACTGAGTTTTTTAACTTTATTGTTTTAAGTTGTTTTTTAAAATTGTATTTTCCAGATATCTGAAAGTCTATACCTAATTGAATCCTTAACTGGCCTTTAAAGCCTAAATCTTGAAGTCTTTTCTGATCCTTGCAAGTAACAGACTTTTCTCCCCTCTCCTGTCTTCTCTGCATCTTTTTCTCTGTTTTATTGTTTTTATTGTTTTATTTAACTATGGAAATATCCCATTAAGTTAAAAAAGAAAATTCTGCTATATGAAACAGCTGCAAATTAAGAATGTGTCAGAAAGTTTAGAACTAAAATTTATCTGCTTTAATTATACAGATTCATAAAATCTCCAGAGTTGAATGGGACCTCAGAGACTAGCAATATCAACCTTAATTTATCAAGAATCCCCACCACAACATTCCAAGACATCCAGGTTTTGCTTGAATATTTTTAATGAGCCAGCCTATTCCTATTTTACAAGATTGTTAGGAAGTCTTTTCTTATATTTTATATAAATCTGCTTCCCCATGACTTGTCATTATTGTAAATAAAAATGTTGGACTGCAAAAATTAAATATATGTCCCTGCTTTGCTGTCCTAGACTTCTGTCCATGGGAACCTTCCTATTATTCAGCCATTTCCAAATCTACCTACCTGTATTGTCCATGTCTCTCAGTTATGGCCAAAAGCATTACATGCTTGAGATAATTCATTAAATACTTGTTGAATTCAAGCTTATCACTTTCATTTAGTCCCTGATCAATAAGTATAACAACCCTATCAAAAAAGGAAATGAGGTTACTTTGATAAGACCTTTCATTAGTAGCAAGACGATCAAATTCTATTGGATGCCATTCGTAGAACCCATGTGCCCTTGTCATAGACATTTTTGAAATGAGTCTGGTCGTTTTTGAGGTTCTTGTCACCTTGAGGTATCATGATCATTATCTCTAGTTTTTAGGAACCCAAAGATGCAGAGACCCAGGAGTGAGGAGGCAGAGCATTCTAGGTGGTGAATGCAAAGCCTGGAGTTATATAGGAAGATCAGCCAGTGCAGCTGGTTATGGAGTGGCCAGCACAATAATGCACTTATGAAGATTAAAATATAATGAAGTGCCCTTGTAACATTAAAAAAACCAAATGTAAAATCATTGCTAATAGGAGTTAAAGGCGTACTTCAAAGTTAAAAGGAGATAAATGTCTGCTCCCTGCTAAATTGGGTCACCAAGACAGCTCAGGATGGGGACTTGCAGGGAGTTGGGGCTCAGAACTAACCTGGATAACTCTTCTCCGTGTGCCCTAAAGAAACAATCTCCCCACTTCCCACCCTGCGCACCTAAGCCACGGCCTGGTAGGGCTGCCATTGGAAAAGGAGAATGGGGAGAGATGGAAGTGGCTCTGGCTGCTGGAGTGCCCTGGGGTGCCAGCAGACCCAGGCTCTGAGCACCTATATCCTGCACTGATCAAAGCCCCTCTTAGAAATGTTTAAAGAATGGAAAAGTAGCTTTAGATGCCCAACAAAGAAGCATCCTCTGCACCTGGAGGTAAAAGGGGCTGAGGGCTAGCATGGTGTGCTCGGAGGAGCTGAGCTCACAAAGAGTCCCTGGGCCTCAGTTCTGGTCCAGTGCCCATTTTGGGCCAGGTGTCCTCTGCCCCACTTCCTGCCAACTAAGATTTTGTGGCTGAGTGACCTTACATCACCTCCCGGGGCATCTTTTCCAATATATAAGATGTAAGGGAAGGTGAGACCAGATGACCTCTAGATCCGGCCTTTGATGGTTACGGTTCTGGGGGATGTACACCCTCCTCACTTCTGCCCAGAGTATCCCCTTCTTTGTTCAAGACGCTGCTCAAGCCCAGTTTTCTACAAAAGCTTTGCTGACCCATCTAGCTACCTTGTACTGAACTACTTGCCTTTCTTTTGTATTTATACTCTATATATTTATTTTGTATATCATCATATGAATACATGCTGTCTCTTCCATGAAATGTAAGTTATTTGCTTGGTTTTTTATTTGAAAATCCAGCACCTAGCACAGAACCTAGGAGAGTAGTTACTTCATAAATAATGGTTGAGTGATAGTGATAAATAGGAGCCTCATTTTAAGGATTGCCTCCCTGTTTTCAGCTAGGATATAAAGTGCCCACCTGAACAAAATAATGAACTTAGTCTATTAGTTTGAATGCCTTAAAGGAACATTTTTCTTAGGAACAAAATTTATTTAGCTTAAGAAGAGACAAATATGTTTGTGATTAAATTTGGAAAATAAAATAAGTAAACATGTGTGTATACATATACATATACACTATATATATTTATTTACAATATATACGAAATTATACATATATATATGTATATATTATAATATAAAAAAATTTGGCCTGGTCCTCAAGGAGCTTACATCCTGTTGGAGGGGTTTAACATTTATATACAAAAGTAAATAGGCTGATCTTCTTTTAGAAGATGGTCCTAAGTTAAGCCTTGAAGGAAGATTGGGTAAGAAGGCAGTGCATTCTAGGCATGTGGGAAAGCCTACGAAAAGGCAAATGGTGGTGGCAGATGAAACATGGATCTGGGAAGTAAGTAGGCCTGCTCAGATGGAAGATAGCTTCATGAAAGGGAGCAATATATAATAACATGGAAAGATAGGCTGAATCTTTTGACCCAGCAATACCACCATTAGGTCTGTTTCCAAGGTGATCAGAGAAAAATGAAAATAACTGATACGTTCTAAAACATTTATAGCAGTTCTCTTTGTGGGAGCAAAGAACTAAAAATTGAGGGGTGCCCATTGTTATCAAAAGACCCCGTGGAAGCCAGTGTAGGGTTGGGGAGTAAGCCCGTAATGAGTTGCCACTCTCCCCCCAGTTGCAAACTACTCCAGGAGCAGAGATACAATGAAGGTCCTTTTAGAGGGAGAGAGGGATCAGCCATTTTCACGAGGAGCGAGTCTGCTCCCGAGGGGGACACATCCACAGAGTACAGAAGCCAGCTGTATACTATTAGTTTGGTTCTTTATCCCTCTCTTCAGGACTCACATTGGTCCAAGTTACAATCCAAATTATGACTAGTTGGATTCACAATCCTCCTCCTCTGCCCATTCCACATGTCAGACAATATTGGCTAGCTTCTTGACAGTTAATATTTTCATTAAATATGTGTATTTGCAAAAAGCTTGTGCCCTGTCATTCACTCTAGCCAGTTTGAGCTGGTTTAGCCCTGGGCCCCTTTATCAGGAACTTTGTAGTTTAGCCAGTTTTTTGGTTCACAAAATGATTGATTGGGGATATCTTAGCAAGATACTTTCCCTTCCCCCTCATCCTATTTTTCAATGTTTGTGGAAACCTAACTGTCAGCATTCTTCACACCCATCAGTTGGGAAATAGCTAAACAAGTTGTGGATGGAATACTGCTGTGCTGTAAGAAATGAGGAGTTCAATGATTTTAGAAAACGTGGAAAGTCTCGCATGAAATAATAAAATGAGCAGAACCAAGAGAACATTGTATACAATAACTTCAGTGTTGCTTTAAGAAAAATGGTGAACAACCAAGTTATTCTGAGTACTGTAAATATGCAAATCAGCCATACATGATCTATGAAGGAAGATTCTGTTCACCTCTAGAGAAAGAACTGATAAATAGAAATATGCCCAGTATGGCTTTACATATACTTATAAATGTGCATTAAATAGTGACCTTCTCAGGTGAGAAAGGTAAAAGGTAAGTAGCAAGAAATAAATTAGAAAGAAAGAAAAACTGGAATCAGTTGATGGGTTTTTAGATACCAAGCTAAGGATTGTATATTTTATCCTAGTAGTATCAGAAATATGGGGAGTGCCATGGTCAGATCTGTGCTTTAGGGGATTACTTGAACAGCTTTGTGGAGGATGTTTTGGAGAGGAAAACCTAAAAATAAGGGGACCCATTAGGAGGCTGTTAGGGTAATGTAAAAGAGAGGTGAACTAGGGTAGTGGCCTTGTGAGTAGAGAGAAGGAAATAGAAAAGGTATTGTGAGAGTGGGATCAAGGAGGCTTGACAACTGAGAGAATATGGAAAAGGAAGGAGGAGAAAGAGCTGGGGTAGGATTACTGGGTTGGGAACCTGGTAATGGAAAGAGTGATGGGGCCCTCAGCAGTGGGACTTGTGCCTGTGAGAGGGCTGCCCTATCTGACCTCTTAGGTTGTCCAGCTCTGCAGGTGGCTTGAGTGAAGCGAGCTGGTTCATGTTGATTTTGAGATGTCTACGGCAAATCTTGATCTTTGATGGGACTGAATCCAATTGAACATCTGCACTGTTTGGTGCCAAAATGGTGAATGACTCTGGAAAAGCTCTCCCTCACTTAAATCCAATTTATACCCAAGTCAAGATATCATTCCATGATGTAAATGGCCCTCTGAAAAAAATGAAGAATGAATAACAACAACCCAGGAAGAGAAAAGAGACCACTGAGCTACCTGGGGAGAGGTGAGCTGGTCCTACCTAATCAGAGATCAAGCAGGTCAGAGCTCCTCAGGAGTGGGTTTGACCTGCAAGTTACCACAGCGGTTCTACCGTGGATAAGTTAGGGAGAGCCAGCATCAAAGAAACAAGAAGATACTAAATATGGTGCATTGGGAAAGACTTCTTAAATATTTCTTGTTGAAAAGAAGATTTATTGTGTTTTCCAAGAATTCTTGAATTACATTGAGGTAGCTGTGGTACTACCTATCAATATATTAGTTGTTGATAAAGAGAATGCCCCAAACTTTTTATGTGCAGTTGTCCTAGCAAAAATGAATTTAATTAACATAGGCTTCTGAGATATAAAATTCATTTTATGAAATAGCCCTCTATCATGTAATGCACATGATTTTGTAAGAAAAACAGGTTTTCCTAAAAGTGCTGTGTTTAAAAAAATAAAAACTGGTTCCAGGATTCAGGCAGAGGGATAATAGTATATTGATATTAAAAAAAATTGTTTTAGATGCGTTTGATGCTCTGAATTTTGCTTGAAAGGGTTAATATCAATTGTGCTGTTAGCCTCATTGCCTTTCCTTCCATTTCATTTCAGGAAGAAAAAAAAGAGCACCCTAGAGAATCCTGGGTCGTTCCCTTGGCTGCTTACACTGTGCTAATGAGATGCCTTCGGGAAGGGGTAAGGCTCTTTTCTTGTGGTCCACAGAAATTCTCCATTGTAATAAGCCTTCGGGCACTGGATGCGGATTGTAGCCTGCAGCACTGCAGTATCTTGTCAACCCAGGATTGCTCCTGAATTTAAATAATCATGACAAGACCCTGACCTACACATGAGCTGAAAGCAGAATGAACTCACTTTCTCTATCACTCAGCATGTATAAATGACTTGATTTTTCCGAAGTCAGTACTAAATAAAAATTAGCCTGATTACTCAGCTTTTAGTAGCCTATTCTTATCAATTTCTTCTGGTAATTTTTAAGACACCTAGTTCAATAACTTATGTTTACTTCATGTACAACTTTGACAGAGGTGCTAACTGATGACTTCAAACAGCTCATGATTATCTTGTCAAGCTTTTTTGGTCCTTTTGAGGACTTTTTGAGGTCCAGAAGGGGTAAATCTGAAATATTTCTGTTCAAGAAAATCCATCACTTTTTAATATTAAGCTTGTTCTTTATGCAGTTTGGTTTTTCTATTCACTGTCCTTCCCCTTGTCTTACTACATTGGTAGCAGGTTGAAAACAACCCAACCTACTGACACAAACCTCTGGTTCCTTCTCAGAAAAATAAAAAGGCCCTGAGCAGAACAAGCTAAAAGGTTGGCAATCGCTGTTTGCTGGAGACCACTTGACATTATTTCACCCAAGGCAATGCCAAAGGCATAAAAACATTCCTTACGGAATGAAAGAAAAATATCAAGATAAACATCTTCCTTTTGAGTTCATTACTTCTTGCTGGGCTAGTTAATGGAATAATCTTCCAGGTGCACAACCCTCTCCCCCCTTTCCCAAACTACTTTCCTTTTCTTTCCTCCCTAGTGATCATGTAAATACATAGTGTTTATGTACAGCTCAGGCTCTTTTTTCTACCCTTAATAATGAATGGTAGTAAGATGTTATCCTGAGATGGGAGTGCGCATGGTAATATAATACTTTCAAAAGCAATGGGAAGTTCAGATAGTATGTTGAAACTGAATAAGGAAAGTCTACGGGAATTCCTTGCTATCAGCTTAGGCACATATACACAAAAAGCTATTTCAAAATTAACTGCATGTTAGCCAGACTGTCTACTAATGACATGCTGTAGCTGCTGTCCTTTTTCTAAAGTCTTTTCTTGAGGAAATAGGAAAAAGAGGATAATAACTTGGTGTCACTATTCATATATTTTAGTTTATAGAAACTATATTTATTTTATTTTGCTGTGAAAACTGATTGTATAAGCCGACTGTAAGTATATGTAACTGATTGTAAAACAGCTTCTATTATGTCACAGCTGAAAGAGTTTTATTTTCTTGCTGGCTGGAGTAGTCATAGGATTTATAGTTAGAAAGAACCTTAGAGTTTATCTTCCCTGAACTCCCGGGGAGATGACTTATCCAAAGTCACATAGGTAGTAAATTAGTTCCAGTGAATTCGAAACAGTGCTCTTTCCAATGAACTAGCCCTCTTCCCAATGACTGAGAAGTTCCCCATGCTGACCTCATTTTAAAAATTTTCTATTAAAGTTATTATTAGCAAATTTGGTAAACCATCCTACAATGATTAAGACTCAGGAAGGGTCTGATCTGAAGGAGGAAGATTTGTAGGATTGTGAAGAAAGCCATAGATTAAACTTTGAGGAGAGAAAAAACAAAGGAACTGGAGAGAGTGGTATTAAAAGAAAATGGAGGGATAGTTAGGTGGTGCAGTGGATAGAGCATCATCCTTAAAATCAATAGCATTTGAATTCAAATTTTGCCTCAGATACTTGAAACTTACTAGCTGAATGACTCTAAGCAATCACTTAACCCCAATTGCCTTGCCAAAAAGTAATAAAATAAAATAAATGGAATTTGCCAAAGAGAACTGGAGGAGAAGGATGTAGGGGGAAGGACTTGACCTGTAGGATGAGAACATTTAGAAGAACAAAGAGAAGAAAGTTGGGAAGACAAGGAAAAGAAAGCTGCATATGTGTGTCAAGGTGCTAATGAAGTGAGGTGTTTGGAGGTTGCAAACAAATAAAATAAATAAAATAAAAAATCTAAAGTTGAAGATAACCAGCATTGTTTTCTCATGGGGGTTTGCCAGGAGAGAAGGTTTCTCCTGTGGCTGCTGGGAAGATGAAGGAGTCTTCCAAGTGCCTCTTTATGGACCAGATTTTCAGGGAGAATGAAATGCACAAAAAGTGGAAGAAAGCTCTCAAATGAAAAGCGAAAAAGAAAAAAAAAGATTTGTGAAGACCCAGGTGAGTACTCACCTAGTCTGTCAGAAGGTCAAAGAAGGGGTCACAAAGGAGAAAGGAGAGAAACAGGACTGCTGTGTCCTCTGAGAAGAATCCAGCCAGCTCAATAGGCATTGTACCTACCAAGAGCCAGTCCTGCACTAAGCCTGGGGAGGGGCAAATGCCATCCCTATCTTTGAGAACTCAGAGTTTTATAGTGAAATCAGCATGCAAACAACTGTACAAATGAGATGTTCAAATAAATTGGAGATATTTTCAGAAGGAAGGCAATATCATTAAGAGAATTGGAAAGGCAGTCTCAAAATGAAAGCATATTAAAATTATTGCTTGTCTTAAGTAATTTTAAAACAATTCTCCATGATATGAATTATGTTTATTTATTTATGTATTATAATATGTGATGTTATAATACTTATATTAATATATGTGCTATTTATTTATATTTATTCATTTTATAGTTGAAAGACACCTTTAAAAGGAATATCCATTTGATGGTTTAGGACTCTTAAGGCCTGAAAATGTCGACTGATTTTTCTAGGGACACAAGAAACAACAGAAATGGACATAGAATTTAGTGAACATTGAGTGAACATCACTCAAATCCCAATACAGGAGTTGGAAATTCTCCATAGTGGCTCCAACCAACTTCACCCATTTCTTTAGAGGCCATCAATTCCCTTCTTAGGTATCCACCAATCAACAAGCCTTTATCACGCACCTCAGTGTTTGGGAGAGGAAAGTGTTGGAAAGGAGAAGTGTTAGAATGACTACCAACCTGAAGCTCTCCAGAGCCCTTGTGCTGACCTCACAGTTGTACGCCTGGGAAGCCCGTGCAGTCCACCTGGACCATGCCAGGAAACTGAATTGCTTCCACTTATTGTCTCAGGAGGATTCTGAAGATCCCCTGGCAGGATAAGACACCAGACATTGAGGTCTTTTCTCCATCTAAACTGCCCAGCCTTCCAGCTCTACTACAGAGGGCACAACTCTGTTGGGCTGGCCATGTTGTTCAAATGCCAAATGTGTGCTTGCCAAAAAGATTGTTTTATGGAGAACTCACATGGTGATCAGGAAAAGTAATACAAGACACTGTCAAGGGCTCTCTTAAGAACTTTAGAATTCATTGTGTGACATGGGAAACCCTGGCACAGGACCACCCAGTATGGCCAGCCCTCATCAGAGAAAGTGCTCTGTGAGCAAAGCAGAGCTGAATTAGCTCAGAAGGAACGTGAGATGCACAAAGTTGGAGAATCCTCCCTAAATGTTCATAGGGACTATTTGTGTCTGTTCTGTGGCCGAGCACTCCGGGTATTTGCCTGATCGGCCACAGTCAGACCCACAGTAACTCAACTCTTAACATCGTGATGCCATCTTGGTGCTCTTTGAAAATGGAGGCCAACAACAATTACTAGGGGATAGGGCTAAATCATTTTTTTTTTTGCTTTTTGCTGAGGCAATTGGGGTTAAGTGACTTGCCCAGGGTCACACAGTTAGGAATTGTTAAGTGTCTTGAGACCAGATTTGAACTCAGGTCTTCCTGACATCAGGGCTGGTGCTCTATCCACTGTGCCACCTAGCTGCCCCTAAATCATTCTTAAAGTATTTTTTTGCCCTCTGGACAAATGTTCCCATTTCTTGGTTCTTGGAGTATTGTGGGTATTTAATGAATACTGATTGATTGATTCTACTCTGTCATACTTTATTCTACACATTATCTTCCTTTTCCTTTATTCATCCTCAAATCTAGTGGAATGGAAGCTTGTTTTGCCAAGGAGTATGGCATTTTTATCTTTTCCCCCCATTTCCTATAGAGCCTTAACCATGATAGGCCCATATTCAACATTTTTTGGATTGTCAACAATTAGAGTAAAGTAATTAGGGTAGGAGGGAGGGAATCCTTTTCCCAGCTGAATTTTGGGGAGCAGGGGCATAGATCCCCATTTTCCATTTTTTTCCTATAGTGTTGTACCCTCTACCCTGAAATCTTAATGGGAATGCTTTGTACAGAAACAAATGGGCAGGTGAATTCTGGGCTGGTAAAAATTCTTATGAGCTAACAGCTAACAGTGTTAATACACAAAAGCAAAAAAAAAAGTGTATTAATCGTATCCCCACTCTTATGACACCTTTATTGCCCAACAAGATCTTAGTTCAAAAAATGTGACATTTTATATTTGTATCAGCTCTTTTTGTACTGGCAAGGAACTGGAAATTGAGTGGATGCCCATCTTCAGGTGAATGGCTGAATAAGTTATGGTATATGAATGTAGTGGAATATCGTTGTTTTATAAGAAATTATGAGCAGGCTGATATCAGAAAAAGCTGGAAAGACTTACATGAACTGATACTGAGAAAAGTTAAAAGAACCAAGAAAACATTGTATGTAGTAGCAACAAGATTATGTGATGATCTGATGGATGTGAGATGGAAAATGCCATCCACATCCAGAGGGAGAACTATGGAGACTGAATGTATATTGAAGCATAGTGGTTTCACCTTTGCTCGTTTGTTTGTTTCTTTGTGTTTTTTCTCTTTTGGTCTGATTTTTCTTGCACAACATGACAAAAATGAAAATATATTTAAAAGAATTGCACATATTTAACCTATATCAGAATGCTTGCTATCTTGAGGAAGGGGAAAATAAGAGATGGAGGAAGAAAAGTTTGGAATACAAAGTCTTACAAAAATGAATGTTGAAAGCTATCTTTACATGTATTTGGGAAAATAAAATACTTTTGAGAAAAAATGTGACATTTTAGAGGGATATGGGATTTTATTTTTAGCCACCTGGTATCCTTGGGATATCGTATTTTAACTTAAAATTTTTCTCTAGGCCAGGCTACATAGCAATTAGTAATTACTTCTCTTTAACAGATTTAAGCTCCATTATTAGAACACATATAATCTGAGGTATAGTGCTTTCCATTTTCAATCTGCAGGGTTTTTTTTTTCCATTTTAAGAGATTAGCTATGTGAAATTCAGTGCATAGCTCTTCTAACTTCTATTTCTTTGAGTGACAATCATACTCTGATTGTTGAATGTATAAATATAGATTCTCTTAAAAAACAACCTATTTCCTTGATGAAGCCTTTCCATGTTAATCTCACCATTGACACTTTAGCTTTTTCTAGCATTAGATCAATTTTTTCCAACATCTGAAGTTTACATCATTAGCTCTTTAGGACAGGGACCTCACCTTTCGATGATTTGCTTTGCACCATCTTTTCCTGTGCTGGCCTGTAAATGAGAATTAATACTGTAGAAAATGTAAGTTTTTATGTGCTCTCAGGAAGGTACCATGGGAGAACCAACCACCTCCAGAGAATTGGGCTGGGGCTGCTTCTCCCAGAGCAATTTATCGTCATGTTAATATTTCCCATTATTTTACTGCTCTGTTCGGGTGGTGCCTCATGGAGGGTGATGTCTATTATCCCTTACTTTTTGTTCTTAAAGAATAAACTCAGAAAACATCTTAGAAATATTCACATTGAGAGGGACCAGGAAAGGCTTCTCTTGTTGAAGGTTGCATGGATGCTGAGACTTGAAGGAAGTCAGAGAAAGGAGGAAGCTGAGATGAGGAAGGAGAGAATTCTAGATATGGAAGATAGCTGGTGATATGCTCAGTCAGGAGATGGAGTTTGGGGTGCGAGGGATGGCCAGGAGGCCAGTCTTAGCAGCCTGCAGAGTACTTGGAGGGGGAGAAGATAGAAGAAAACTAAACAGGTAGGAAGAGGCAACTTGTGAAAGGTTTTAACAGTCAAATATAAATCTAGGATATAATGTTTGTATCAATAATTTGGATAAAGGCTTAGGTGACGTATTTATCAAATTTGTAGATAAAACAAAGCTAGGAGGGATAGCAAGTCCATTGGATGCTCTAGAGAGCAGGTTCCTAAAATATATTCACCGGTTCAAAATTTGGGCTCAATTTAGTGAAATGAAACTTAACAGAGATAAAGGTAGATATGTACTTGTCAGGAAAAAACAACAGCAAAAAATCAAACAGCTTCACAAATTCAGGGTGGGGGAGGTGTAAGCAGCTCATCAGAAAAGGATTGGAGAGTTTTATTAATGCAATGCGAGATGAGTATCAGTGCAATATAGCAAGCAAAATAACCTCTGTGATCTTGCATTAAGAGTCATAGTGTTCAGATCATGGGAGGACACCATTGTGTGGTCATCAGGTAACATCTGGAGTATTGGACATACTTCATAGAATCATGCAGTGAAAGCTCAAAGGCCCTTTTAAGAGAGAAATTCATTGTTCTTATCTAGTGTAGTAATAAAGGAGAAAAAGGTGAAGGCTCACCTGCATTTAAACTGTTGTGTTTTTCTAGTGGAAATTATTTTTTAATTTAAAAATTAATTTGGGAACCAAATTAATAAAAACACAGTAAAATTGCAAAGTTTGTTCTGTATACATCCCCATATCAGCATTCTTTGTTCTTGTTTCTATCTCTTTTTCTTCCTCCTCCATTCAGGTATATATTTGTTCCTTTATTAAAACCATCCTCATAACTTTATCATTACAAAACTCCCTGTCATTTTCTTCCTTCAATTATTGCTTTGTTTGACACTGAAATATTTCAGGCTCTTCACTTTTGTTGTCTGACTAAGTAGGTTAGTTGTTTTCTCAGAGGCTTGCTACAGGAAAGTCCTCTATCTTTAATCAAGGAGAAGGGTGAGGAGGCTGCTAGATGAACTTGTACGTGAGTCCTGGAAAAAAGCTTCTTATTCTTAGGCCCATTCCTTTTGGACTTACTTTTAATCTGACTAAGATTTATTAAACTAAGATTTCCACCTATAACATGTCTTTATCCTCTTAGGGCCCATTTCCCTATAATGTAGATTAAGGTGAGTCCCTGATTTGCTTTTTATATTAAATCTATTTATTCTTAGCTTGGAACCATTTTTTATTTCTTAGTATTTCTTTTCTAGGTTTTTTTTCCCTAGTTTTCCTAAACCTTTCCGAATTTTCTCCCTTCCTTCTTTGGAACTCAAAATTTGAAGGGAAACAAGAATGTTAAAATTCTTTTTACATGTAATTGGGAAAAATAAAATACTAAATAAAATAATTACCTCTTTATAATACAAAAAATAATCCAAATATCTTAAGATTTAAGAAACTATTTCATATAGGCTCAATTAACTTTTAAATTCAATGTTATCACAAGTAGCCTTCCAAAGAGGCTAGGCTAGGTTATACATGTATAGTTATGCAAAACCTATTTCCATGTAAATTATTTTGTGAAAGAAAACCCAAGAGATATAAAGTAAAGAAAAAGAATCTTTGATCTATATTCAGG
Source organism: Myrmecobius fasciatus (assembly GCA_023553655.1). Classification (NCBI taxonomy): domain Eukaryota; kingdom Metazoa; phylum Chordata; class Mammalia; order Dasyuromorphia; family Myrmecobiidae; genus Myrmecobius; species Myrmecobius fasciatus. The sequence continues at coordinate 31,946 of JAJPUD010005832.1, forward strand.
CTTTACAGTTATTTTCTCTGGAGATGAACAGCACCTTTCATCGTAAGCCCTACAGGATTGTCTTGGATCATTGCATTGCAAAAATAGCCAAGTTATTCATAGCAGATCATCATATAGTATTACTGTTATTATGTGCAATGTTTTCCTAGTTCTGCTCATTTCCCTTTGCATCAGTTCATTTAAATCCTTCTGTGTTTTTCTGAGAGCATTCTGCTCATCATTTCCTAAAGTACAACAGCATTCTGTCATAATTATATACAACAACTTGTTCAGCCATTCCCCAGTTGATGTACATTTCCCCAATTTTCAATTCATTGCCATTGCTAAAAGAGCTGGTATAAATATTTTTGTACATGTGGATCCTCTTTTGTTTTTTATATCTTTGGGCTACAGACCTAGTTGTGGTATTACTTGGTCAAAAGGTATGCATGGTTTTTTAGCCCTTTGGGCATAGTTCCAAATTGCTGTCTAAAATGGTTGAATTAGTATACAATTTCACCAATAATACATTAATGTTCTACATCCCCTCTAACATTTGTCTGTCATTTTAGCTAATCTGACAGGTGTGAGATAGTAGCTCAGTTGTTTTAATTTGTATTTCTCTCCTCAATTGTGATTTAGAGCATTTTTTTCATGTAACTATAGATAACTTTGATTACTTTGTCTGAAAATTGCCTGGTTGCATTCTTTGATCCTCAATTGAGGAATGACTTAATTTTAGAGATTTGACTCAGTTTTCTATATGTTTGAGAAATGAAGTTTTTTTCAAAGAAGCTCACTGTAAAAATTTTCCCCCTCAGTAATTATCACCAACTATGTTTTTTCTTCTGTCCTATTTCCCTTTTATCCTCCTTTTACCCTGTCCATTCTCAAAAGTGGTTTGCTTCTGACTTTAACCTCCCCAGACTGCCCTCCTTTTTATCAATTCCCACTCCTGTCTACCCCCACCCCCACCCTCTTATCCCTCTCCTTTCCTACTTTCCTGTATAATAAAATAGATTTCTACACCCAACTGAGTGTGCATATTATTCCCTTTTTGGACCAATTATAGTGAGAGTAAGAGAGATATGGTCCCCCTTCTTTCCCCATTTTCCCCTGTACTATAAAATCTCATTTAGGCCTCTTTTATGTCAGATAAAAGTTCCCATTCTACTTTTCTGTTTCTTCTTTTCCCAATGCATTCTTCTTCCTCATCCCATAATTTATTTTTTTTTTAGATAATCATACCATGAGTTTCAACTTACACCTCTGCTTTCTATGTATATTCCTTCTAAGTGCCTTAATAATGACAAAGGTTTTAGAAGTTATAAATATCATTTTCCCACGTAAAATAAAAGAAATTGTATAACTTGAGGTTTGAAAATGTGATTCACCTTTGATTCTGCTTTTTATCAGTGATTTTCAATTCTAGATTTTTTGTTACTTCTAAATTAATTTTGTTATCATTCCATTTAGTTCTATAAAGTATCCCCTTTATAATTTGATAGGTAATTTGATTTAGATTCACTAAATATAAATTAACTTATATAGTTTCATTTATATTGTCTCAGCCTGGGTACAAATACTGAATATTCCTCCAGTTATTTTAATCATTTGGTTATCTATGCGGGCAGTGAAGTAAGAGAGCTGGCCCTAAAGTCTGAAAGGCTTGAGTTCAAGTCTGGCCTTACATACTTTTTAACAGTGCGACCTTAAGTAAATCATTTACCTTTTACTTGCCTCAGTTTCTTCATGTGTAAAATGAGAATAATAATAGTACCTAACTCACGGGATTGTTATGAAAATCAAGTGAAATAATATTTATAGAATATTTAGCATAATGACTGGCACATAAAAGGCACTATATAAATGCTACCTATTACCAGTTATTATTGTCATTATTTTAAAGACCACTTTGCAATAAATATATTTTAGATGTGCTTAAAATACCTACTTTATTCATTTTCTAGTAATTTTCAATAATACTTCACTTTTCCTTACTTCCTCCTGGAATGTTTCAATTACTATTGATTTTGTGTTTTTTTTTTATCCTGCTACATTATTGAGTTACTAATTGACAATTTTTTGTTTATTTTCCAAGATTTTCAAAAGTAAACTATCATTTTAGCAAATAAGTTGAGATTTGTCTTTTCTTTGGGGACATTTATCTCTAGGATTTTTAAAAATGAAAGTGAAAGGGGAGGACAAGAAACAATATAGGAAACATCTATAAGAATTATTCTAACAACATCTGTGCTCTATAAATGCTATTGGAATCTCTGAAACAGATAGGAAAGAGCACGGGACTAGAACTAACACAGAGACAAGTCCATTCGTTGTTAGAGGACTTCATTTAAGGGTTGTTGAAAGATGAATTCTAGAGGTTCTTTTTTTTTTTTGGTGATGGTAGTTATTTATTTTTGTTAGGTTTTTATTTTTCCAAATACATACAAAGATAGTTTCAACATTCACCTTTGCAAAATCTTGTTGTCCAAATTTTTCTCTCTTGCAATCCAATATATGCTAAACATGCATAATTCTTCTCAATATATTTCCATATTCATCATAATGTACAAGAAAAATCAGATTATAAGGTGAAAGGAAAAAAAAAGAAAAACAAACAAACAAAACCAACAACGACAAAATGTGAAAATACTATATTGTGATCCACACTCAGTCTCTTTAGTTCTCTCTCTGGGTTCAGATGTCTCCCTCTTGGAATTGGCCTGAATCACCTCATTGTTGAAGAGAGCCATGTCCATCAGAATTGATCGTCATATAGTATTGTTGTTGCCGTATATAATGATCTCCTGGTTCTGCTCACTTCACTCAGCATCAGTCCATGCAAGTCTCTCCAGGTCTTTCCGAAATCATCCTGCTGGTTGTTTCTTACAGAACAATAATATTCCATAGCATTCATATACCATAAGTTATTCAGCCATTTCCCAACTGAGAGACATCCGCTCTTCCTGCTCTAAGGTATAACTCGCTCATGCTGCACCCATCTAGCCTGGTTGGCCATGAAATGCTCTTCCTCCTCAGATCCACCTCCACCTCCATCCCTAGTTTCTTTTAAGATTCACCTAAAAGGCCAGTTTCTACCTGATCCTCTTAGGTGCTAATGCCTTTCTCTTCCCCCTTTACATTGTATTTTTAAAAAATATCTCTAAATTCATAAAGTGTTCCCTCTCCCATCTCCATCCCTCAATCCAAGCTTTTCTAGGACTGAGGCTTTGCCTTTGTTTCTTCCTAGCATAGTATCTTGTGTATAGTAGGACTCAATGCTTTGAATTAAATAATATTGAAGATTTAAAAAAGACTTTTCCCTAGGCGCTTCATTAATATATATGAATAGTATTAATTTTCTAGCAATTTAGGGGACCTTAGACACAAAATCTCATTAATTTGGATGAAGATATTTGTGCCAGGTATTTTAATTCTGTTTCAAAGACATAAAAAGATAATAGGGAAAAAGCATTTATTAATGTTTACTTTCTACCTGGCATTGTGTTAAGTTATATGCGAGCAAAAAAAACTCTATCCCTGCCCTCCAGGAGCTTACATTCTAATGGGAGAAGATAATATGAATAAGAGCTAGAAACCAGGGAGAGAATAAGGGACATCTGTGAGAAATTTTCTCCATTTAAAAGTATAGCTGTGAGGGGAATAAACATGGCTGGGTCATTTCCCAAAATGGAGGCCTTGAAAGGATCTCACCAATGGCAGGGAGAAGCCAGCATGGCAGAGGGAGAAAAGGCCTCAGGCACTGAGGGAAGTTCCAGGGTGAGAAGGCAGCCCGAGTCAGTTTGGCAAAGTGCATAGGGTTAGAAGCATAGCTGGGAGGGGATTTTGTTGGGATAGGGAACTCCATCAATCAAGCTACATCAGTATCTGCTCTGGAACGGATATCTTATGAAGGTATGTTCTGACCAGTTAAGTAATTTGCCCAGTCACGTATCTGTCAGAGATCAGAAGCCAGATTTTCTAGACCTGGTCTTCTTGGCTCAGATGCCAGCTTTCTATCCATTCTGCAATATAGCTTCTGCCACAGTAGGAGTCATAGAGGCATAGTAGTTAAAAAACTTCTTTAAAAATTTTTTAATTTTTTATATTTGCATTTATATTTTCAAATCTTATATTTGCATTTTTCAAGTATCATGAGATAGTAATGAAACATCTATTAAGCAACTATCATGTGCAGGATGCCTGTAAGAAGCATAGTTTGGGTAGCAGTTCTTTCCCCTCAAGGATGCTGTATGTGTAGGCCTAAGTTCTAGTTCGGCTTAGCCACTGTTGTCCCTCTGAACCTTTCCTCATTTGTAGAAGGATGGATGGGTTGGGATGGGAGAAGGTCATCTTTAGGGCCACAAAAATTACCTACAAAGAGCACTTTGTTTAGCTGGTACCTGAACAAAAGTCCTTTCTGTGACATCCCTGACAAAGGGCCATCCTGTCCAGGCCCATTCATGACACTTGGGGAATGGGCTGATGGTTAGCCATGCTTTCCTTCCTTTAAGCCCAAACCCACCTCTACAGCCTCCTCTGAGATCAGAGAGAAAATCTCCACTGGTTCTCCAAGTTGTTGGAAAACCCAGCCAAAGAGAAGCAAGCCCCAACCCTGATGCAACCAGTGCAACTCTAGAGTATCTTCTTCCCCTTTGGGAGTCGCCACACGGGGTCTGAGGAGTAGTTCACAAGGAGTGCCAATGTGCTCTCTAGCCCAAACCCCAGAGCACAAAACAAGTTTTTTATTTCCAGGTCTTTTTCGTTGGCTTCTCCAGAACCGTAATTGTGAGGCTGGAGTGCCCTAGAAGGCTGCATACATTTTCTCCTGAAAAGAGCCCGCTGAGAATTACCACATGTTTAGACGAGCAGATTAATGTAAGCCCCTGTATCTAATCAGCCACATCTCTTTTATAGCCTGCATAATAGGCTGTATAATTATCAGATGCTGAACTGACACCTGGCAGAAGGTGAATTTTGAAATGCGAGGTGACTCATCCTCAAACTGTAGCCTAGGTTAGGGTTTTGATAAATTATCTCTCCTTTAAGAGGCAACCCCCATTTACATTTTTCATGAGAACATCTTTATTTCTTTTTCCATGGGAACCAAGTGGTAAAATATCTCATATCTTTTTAAAAACTGGGGCAAGAGCCCTTGAATTTTGAAACTTAAAATTGCATTGTTTGTGCAACCTGTTTTGAGAGGTGGTGGGGCTGCCTATAAAAATGTTCCAGAGGACTGTTATCTACATGTGAGAACAGATAATCAGATTTTTTTTTAGTTTAATAGGTCAATTAAAGGTAATGTCATCTCATGAGTAGTTGTCACTGTCTTTTCTTTTTCTTTGTTTGGTCTTACCAATGAGAATGACCATAATAATGTGCTCATGGATCAGACTACTTTTTTGTGGGTGCCGGGAGGACTAGTCTACTTTTCTGCAGCTATACACTTCCTACCCTGCTCTTTCCTAATGGAAGTAAAGTATAAGCATAGAGTTGGGATGGAGTTAAGGAGCACAAATTGACTGGTAACCTTGTTCATCTTTTTTTTTTTAATAAATCTTTTTTTTCCTTCAATAGTATTTTATTTTTCCAAATAAATATAAAGATAGTTTCCAACATTCATTTTTGTAAGATTTTGTGTTTCAGATTTTTCCCTCCACAAGAGAACAAGCAATCTCATATATATATATATATATACATATATATGTATGCATGTATGTATATATATATATATATAACCTCAGTCACCTTATTCTTAAAGAGGGAGAGAAGGAAAATGTCACTTCTGGTGTCTTTTTTAAATGAATTGAGTTGAAAGTCAAGACTTGAATTGTTTCTTTAGAATTTTGCATGCTAATAAACTTATAAGAATTCAAAGGTGATTCTTAATATCCTGAACTGAAAGTCCCATGCTCTTGTAGGATCCCTTCCTGGACCAGAGTTACTTTGTTCTACCAACTTTGGTTTCTCAATGTGATTTGATGTATCAAAATACTTATTAGAATATTTTTATCTTGAGGAAACTATCCTGATAGTTCTAGAGAGGGATATCCCAGAGAGGGAAAGCTGGGCAGAGTTGTGAAGGTAGAAAGTGTCCTTTGTAGACAGATGCATCTCTAGATGAACCCAAATAAGTGAAAATCTTGGAAAATTGCCCAATTTGCATGTAGAATCTTAGAGTTCATCAGTTTTATCATTTGTCTGGTTTATCTGGTTTTTCTTCTCATTCAAATCACTTCTATGCATCTCCTTTTCTTCTTTTTAAAAATATATATATTTATTTGTTATTAAAATATTTTCCCCAGTTACACATCTTTTTGGTTAGTCATGTTCATTCATTTTTTAAAAATTTATTTATTTTTTTATTAATACTTTTTATTTGCAAAACATATGTATGGGTAATTCCTAAACATTAACCCTTACAAAGCTTTCTGTTACAAATTTTTCCCCACTACTCCCCACCCCTCCCCTAGATGGCAGGATATCCACTACATGATAATTATGTTAGAATACTTAAGAAATCGAATATATGTATAGTTATTGCATCATTTTTTGTGCAGGAGAAATATCTATAAGAAAGAATAATCTGATAAAGGAAATACAATGCAAGCAAATAGAGATGTTCATTCATTTTTGTTTTACATATTTAAATAAGAATCATGTTGGGAGAGAAAAATCAGAACAAAAAAATGAAAAACCATGAGAGAAAAAAAAAGAAAAAGGAAAAAAAAGTAAAGATAGCATGTGTTGATTTACATTCAGGTTCCATAATTCTTTCTTTGACTGTGGATAGCATTTTCCATCCAAAGTTCATTGGGATTGCCTTGGATCACTGAACCACTGAGAAGAACCAAGTCTGTCATAGTTGATCATCACATATTCTTGCTATTACTGTACAGGAATACAATATATTCCTGGTTCTACTTGTTTCATTCAGCATCAGTTCATGTCAATCTTTCCAGGCCTTTTTAAAATCAGCTTGTTCATCATTTTTATAGAACAATAATATTCCATTACTTTCATATACCACAACTGATTCAGCTGTTCCTCAACTGATGTGCAGCTACTCATTTTCTAATTCTTTGCCACTGCAGAAAGGGCTGCCATAAACATTTTTGCACATGTGGGTCCTTTTCCCGCCTTTAAGATCTCTTTGGGATGCAGGTCCAATATAGACACTGCTGGGTCAAAGGGATTGCACAGTTTGATAGTCCTTTGGGCATGGTTCCATATTGCTCTCTAGAATGGTTGGATCTATTCACAACTCCACCAACAATGTATTAGTGTCCCAGTTTTCCCACATACCCTCCAACATTTGTCAATTTTTTTCCTGTCATTTTAGCCAATTTCAGATATGTGAGATGATACCTTAGAGTTGTTTTAATTTGTATTTCTCTACTAGTGATTTAGAGCATTTTTCATATGAGCATAGATGGCTTTAATTTCTTCACCTGAAAAATATCTGTTCATATCCTTTGATCATTTATCAATTGGGGAATGACTTATATTCTTATAAATTTGACACAGTTCTTTATATATTTTAGAAATAAGGCCTTTATCAGAAAGACTGGCTATAAAAATTTTTTTCTCAGCTTTGTGCTTCCCTTCTAATTTTGGCTGTGTTCGTTTTGTTTGTACAAAACCTTTTTAAATTTAGCGTACTCAGTGTCATCCATTTTGCATTTCATAATGTTTTCTAGTTCTTCTTTGGCCTTTAATTCCTCCCTTCTTCAGAGAAGTAAACTGTCCCTTGCTCTCTAATTTGCTTATAATATTACCCTTTACACCTAAATTATATCCCATTTTGACCTTATTTTGGTATGGGTGTGAGTTGCAGGTCTATGCTGAGTTTCTTACATATAATTTTTGTGAAACAGTGAGTTCTTATCCTGGAAGCCGGAGTTGTGGGGTTTATCAAATATTAGACTGTAGTCATTGATTATTGTGTCATATGTATCTAACCTACTCCTCCATCCACCACTCTTATTTTTTAGCCAGTACAAATATGTTTTTGATGATTGCTTATGCATCTCATTTTCCCTTTTCCTCCCATGTGATCTTGGTCCTACTGATTTTGTTTTCAGATATAATTTCCATTTTGGCGGGTTTATAGTTTTGATATACTCTGACTCTTCAGAGGAAAAAGTTATAAATCCAATAGTAATAGATAGGAAAAAAAGAGGTTACTTAAAATTTTAAATGGAAGCCTTAATTTTTGTTTTTTATGAATTATAAAAGTGCTGATTCCCATAGTTTACAATGTTCAGTTTTTTATATTTCTAAATTTGTTCCTTTTCTAGACAGGTTTCAACATAATTACAGTAAATCTGATTTTTAAGCCATGACTCTACTAGATTTTAAAATACATAATCTCTTTAAAGCATAACTTTTCTGTAGGAAGCTTCTATCTGATTAAAGGTATATTCATACTTCTCACTTAAATTGTTAAAAAACTAATTGAAAGGAGTAGTTGTAAAAATTTTTATTTGATAATTTTATTTCAAATACTGTAAAATTCCTTCATGGATATAATTCATTTTGTACAGAGTTCATGATTCTAAGACATTTGAATGTAGTCTGTGCTTGAAAACTCCTTAATCACATCTTTTAGATCCATCCTTCTCACCTCCCCAACTATCATGGCCTTGGTTCCTATAACATGACAATATGGTACCTTCCCTTAAAGGGCTAAATATTAGTTTAGCTCATTCTCTCTTTCCACAGAGTTAATTAACCAGAAAATGGTACAAGTCTTAATGTTTATATACTTAGATCCCAGAGGACCTAAGAAAGCTGATCTCAGTTGTCAGTAAATTGAATTAGTGTGACAGCCTCATTGAGTTTATAGAGCCCTGTGACAATAAATGTCCCCCACCCCTTTACTTCATCTCCTTTTTAGCCAAGGCATTGAAATGATTGGTTATCTAGCACTAGAAATGGCTTATTCATCTAAATGTTCCAGGCCAAAAAAAAAAAGCTTTGATTATAAATAAAAGTATGTTAAATACATTATTTAATCTGCATTGTACAAGTATGAGAATGGGTGAGTACTTAAGTATGTATGTATGTGTAGACATACACACATAAACAGGATGTCCCAAAAGTCTTAGTTCAGTTTAAAACTTAAAAGCTTAAAAGGATTTAATAGTTTAAGAAGCTAATACAACCCTACTGCACTAAGACATTTATTTGGAACACCTTGAATATGCCAGATGTAATTATATTAAATAAGGAACTTAGGTATAAGAACATTCAGTAAAACAAACATTTATGTCCTCTGAAAATTTGATGAGCTTATTTGGATAGACTATGGTGCTACGAAGGTCACAATTAGATAGTAAACAGCTTAAGGAACAATTGGGTTCACAGCTGTTCCAAGACTATTTCTTAATTCCTTTGACCATTTAGGGCTGCCTGGGTCAGGGACTTCAATAAGTACAAATCAGTCACCACAACTGGGAAAATCAATTCAAATTTCATGTTATCTCCACAGTGGGTTAGCAACTTCAGCATCTTTGTGCCTCTGAGAACAGTGAGTGCTGGAGAATGATTGCACCTCTAGGGCACAGGCTGCTGCCCAAAAGAAAAGCTGGTTTGGCCTTGCTTTGACAGGAAGATTTGAGTTCTATTCCTTAGTAACGTGCAGTGAAGGGACCCAATTTGTTAAACATGAAGGGGATTCTCCACAGCTGCTCATCGGCAGAGTTGGTTGTGGAGACATCAATAGCCCATGACCCTGCCTATAGGACAGCACCTGTGAGAAATCACCGCTTCACCTGCATTCTTTTATTCTAAGGAAAACAGCAAGTTAGAGTTCTCCCATGTGGTCCTTCCACTTTTCCATGGATCTGTGTAATTTTATGTTAAAGTACTTCAGCATTGAATGTCTCCTTTCCTTTTCATGTAGAGGTGAGAGAGAAAGCACAGAAGATTATGTATATTCTTAATTATAAGTAAACAATCATTTATATGACTGCTTTTCCATTTATGTTTCTTCACCATTATGCATAATGGTTTGTGAACATATGTATTGTTATTTCTTTCATTAGTATGTAGCCATGACACTGAACGTTAATCTCAGCAATCAGAGAGATACTTGGATTTTTTTTGGGGGGGTACGTGGAGGATGGGAGGGAACATAAGGGAAAACAATCAATTAAATATGGCCATTATGAGACATTATGAGTGTAAAGTTATAAGTGTGTTACAGAGCTGACAGACCAAGTCCCCGGAGTGCATGTGTTCCTTTTTCCCTTATTAAATCACCATCCAAGTTATGAGTGACATGGGAATCAATAGAGTAGGACTTTGCATTGTGGCTGCAAAGATAGCATCCCATTGCTGGTGATTTTAGGAGCAAATATTGGAGAGATATTCCATCTCAAAAGTTTTTAAACTACTTATCAGCAATGGCATCACATAATTATAATTACTTGAGCATTAGCTTTCAATTAGTGGAAGGAAATAATTTTCCCCTAGAGACATGGCACTCACAGACATTCACAACATGTTTTGCAGTCATATTAAGTCATGGGATTTTTTTTTTAAATAAAAATTGTCTTGGGTATAACATAAAGCATAATTCTTGTCAAGATATGTCACAATTCTTAATTCTAGCCCTTCTGTTTTATGAAAGTAATAGAAAATAAGGAATGACAAAAGAAAAATGCTGGCTCAATAGCACCAGATCAAATATGCTTTGGGGGTGACATATTAGCAGTCATTTCCCAACAACCAAATATTTGCCTTTCTGTTTACAGTATCATGCATTTAGAGTGAATATATCTACTCCCAGCTTTTTATACAAGCACATTAGGGTCCTAGTATCCAGAGAGATAGTCATTTTTATTTATATAAGACCAAACATTGTCCACCACGAGCACTCTTGTAGCATCATTTGATCACTGTGGATTTGCCCTGAGGTGGGGAATATTATGTACACCCATGACTTTCTAATAGGATGAATTGTTTGTTATTTACTTCTTCAGGATTATGTAGCGATGTCCCTAACAACTTTGGATATTTAGAATAAAAGAGGGATGTCATTTCAGATATAAATATGGGGCCAATGTGACTTCTTCATATATATTTTCCTTGCTCCTCTGTTAGACACAAGCCAAGTCAAGAAGTAAAATCCTATTACATCTACTGAGTGCAGTGAAGCCATAGGTGTCCTGTTAGATGGGTTTTAAAGTTATTTATATTTTTGTACATGTAATGGAGGCCTAATTTGCTGCAAGTAGACTTTGTATTTTTTTTTAATTCCAAATTTATTTTACTTGAAAGTAATTCTTGGAATGTTGAAAACTATTTTAATATGTAAATGGAAAAAAATAAAATATTATTTAGCAAAAAAAAGTGATTCTTGGGCATATGATAGACATAATTTAGTTCTTTTGAGAGCCAGGATTTCTTTGTTGTATATATTCCCTCTACTAATGGGTTGTAATGTCTCCATGCCTTGTCAGAGGGTATTGTGGTTGCTGGGATTGAAAAAAATTCCTCAACTGGTGTTGACAGATCTCTTTAAATCAGCCTCACACTTGAGATGTGCAGATCATCCCTGGGTACAAGCATAATTCCTTCTGAGCTCAGGAGGACTTCCCAGACCCTGTCCATCTTTAGCATGGACTTCAAGAATTCAGGAAAGTTAAAAACAATCCCTGTCCTGAAGGAGGCAACATAGAAATAAAGAGGAACATACAGGTATATGTTGAATAGAAGGATATCACTCTGGAGGGAAAGCCTTCAGTGATTGGGGAAGGCTGAGATAGGAATCACAAATGGCTGATCACTTGCAGAAGGTGGCAGTTTGACTGTAGCCAGAGATGCCAAAAGTAGGAGGTGAGGGTGGAAAGCCTTCCAGGTATGGACTTTTATTCTGGTTAATCATAGATGTGCTCAGTCCTTCCCTTTTTCAGCATTTTTAGAGGTCCTCCGATTGGATGTGATTAAATGACCACCATTTGCATGACCACGCCTATCTTCTTAGCCACATTGGAAATTTTTGAGCCAAATATTTTTATTTTTTTGTTAACATATCTCTGTCCCCATGATTTAGCTTATCAGGGGTCTCTGTGCAGGTTTAACTTGGAAAAAATAATAACTCACTCTTTCTTCTGAGTAATGCTTATGCATCTTTAAGGTACTAAGTACGTTTCTGGTCAAGTCTGGGAAGGATGCTACTGTACCTGCCAACCTGCTGTCACTTCTGGGGGCCTTCCTCCACTTTGGGAGCCACATTGAAACATCATTTTTGTTACAGTTATCTTCCAAATCATATCTGACTAGCTTTATTTTCCTGGTATTTTTAAAAAGGAATGAGATTTATTAGTCATTTCTTGGGATAGACCCAATAGCTAAATGAGTTACTTATAGGGTATTAGAGTTCCCCAGTAAGCCACAAGAATTAACATTCTTCTCAAAATAGCAAACTTATACCCAAGAAGGAGGTTACTCAACTGCATTTTCTGGGATTTTTCTTCTGGATTTTTTCTTTACCAAATCTCTGTGAATTATGAAATTATGAATATGTTCCTGATATAAAATCACAATTTCCCTTTTTCTCCTGTTCTTTTTCTAGGAAGAACGTATTGTGAATCATATGGCCGCAAAGATTATTGAGAACGTCTGTACTACCTTTTCTGTCCAAGCCCAGGGCTTTATCACAGGGGAAATTGGACCGGTTTTATGGTACCTCTTCAAACATTCCACTATAGACTCTCTAAGGATAACAGCTATATCGGTGAGATTCCCTCTGCATTACCATGTTCTCAGGTTCATTGATATGAATTCACACTAAGTGAATTTTGTGGTGACAAAAGGGTGGGGATATGAATGGAGACCAGAGAAATCATATTTTCCTTTTGCTCAGACAGGAAATCTACCAAGAGGTTGTGAGAAGTTTTTCTTCTCCATTTTGCTAATTAAATATTTTATTTCCCCTCAATTACATGTAAAAATAATTTTTAACATTGGTTGCTTAAAACTTTGAGTTCTAGATTCTGTCATCTCCCTTCTTTCCCCTTCCCTCTTGATTAAGAAAGCAAGCAATTTGGCATAGGTTGTATAAGTGCAGTGTGGCAAAACACATTTCCATATTAGCCATATTGTGAAAGAAAACACAGACCACAAAAAAAAGCTGAAGAAAAATTTTAAAAGTTAAAAAAATATGCTTTGATCAGAATTCAGATTCTTAGCAATTTTTTTTCCTTTGAAGATGGATTGCAGTTTCCCTCAAAACTCCTTCAGCATTGCCTCAGATCACTGTATTGCCGAGAAGAGCTAAATCTTTCACCATTGATCACTGTATTCAGTTTTGTTGTTACTATGTATAGTTCTCCTGGTTGTTCTCATTTCACTTTGCATCAGTTCATGTAAATCTTTCCAGGTTTTTCTGAGAACATTTTGCTTGTCATTTCTTAAAGCACAAGAGTATTCTATCACAACCATAAACCACATCTTGTTCAGCCATTCCCCATTTGATGGGTATCTCTTCAATTTCCAATTCTTTGCCACCACTTAAAAAAGCCACTATAAATATAAAATATTTTGTACATATAAGTCCTTTTCCTTTTTGTTTTTTACCTCTTTGGGTTACAGACCTAGTAGAGACATTGCTGGATCAAAGGGTTTATAGCCCTTCGGGCATAGTTCCAAATTGCTCTCAATTCACAACTCCACCAGCAGTGCAATAGTGTCTCAATTTCCCCATATCCCCTCTTCGTGGGAAATTTTAAGAGCATTATAGAGATCACAAAAGCACAATTCCCAATAGCTGGTGCTTGGGGGTTGTATGTGAGAGTAGGAAAATATAAAAGCCAGCTTCATCTGTTCTTTGGACTCTTCCCTGCTCTTAATTCCAAGCCCTGACAGCCCATGTGGAATTAGTTCACCTGCTCACATGGGTTGAATACTCTCCTGCAGGAAACATCTGTAAGGTGGACATGAAAAGGATTTATTGATAATAGCTCACATTTATTTCATGCTTTGAGTTTTGCAAAACATTTTGCAAACTTTATTTCACTTTATCTCTGTATAATCCTGGGAGTCAGGGTAGCTCCATTTTACAGATGAGGACACGGAGGCAGAGGATTTAGATGATGCTGTGAGAGAATGACTGAGGTAAGATTTGAACTCAGGGCCCAACACCCTCTCACCCTCCCCTTGTCCGATGAGGACAGTACCCGGGGCCTTGGCAGGCTGTGCCAGATTGGTCTCCCTTTATCGTCTCTTATGGTTCTGACTGAGCCTCTGGGCCCTGAGCATGTTGGCCCTTGGCTGTCCTAGGCCTTTGTTCTCCCTGGCGCATATTCAGCCAGGAACACTTGGATAAAATTCCGAAAGAAGGACCAGAGGAGCATGGCCACCCCGTCACTGACATTGCTGAGTGCTGGCAGGACTGGCAGGGCCCGCTGGGGACTGCCCCTCCTGGGGTCACACAGGCTTCCGGTCAGTCCTGTACTGGCCCTATCTTCATTACATTTCCTCCACAGTAATGGCATTCTTGAGTTTGTGGCTTTGAAATAAACCCAAGATCTCATTGGCAGACATGGTTAGTGCTGGCCAGAATTTTAAAGAGGGTCATGTGATCCCCTCTGAACCTGGGGGTGCCTGACCAATAGTGCTTTTTTTTTTTTGAGGAAAAGTTAGCTCTTCATTTTATTTTTTTTAAAATAATAACTTTTTATTTTCAAAACGCATGCAAAGGGAGTTTTTTACACTCATCCTTGTAAAACCTTGTGTTTTAAATTTTTCTCCCACCCTCTTCATCTCTGCTCTCCCCTTAACAACAAGTAATCCAATATAGGTTAAACATGTGAAATTGTTTAAAGATATTTTTGCATTTATCATGTTGCACAAGAAAAATCAGATCAAAAGGGAAAAAATGAGGAAAGGGAAAAAAAGCAAGCAAACAACAACAAAAAAGGTGAAAATACTATGTTGTGATCCCCTTGAGTCCTCATAACCCTTTCTCTGGGTGCAGATGGCTCTCTATCACATGTCCATTGGAATAGGCTTAAATCACCTCATTGTTGAAAAGAGCCATGTCCATCAGAATTGATCATCATATAGTCTTGTTGTTGCCGTGTATAATGATCTCCTGGTTCTGCTCATTTCACTCAGCATCAGTTCATGCAAGTCTCTCCAGGCCTCTCTGAAATCATCCTGCTGGTCGTTTCTTACAGAACAATAATATTTCATTATATTCATATACCATAATTTATTCAGCCATTCTCCAACTGATGTGACCCAATAGTTTTGGTAGAGATTGCTCCTCCGGATCTGCTGGGAAGTTGGAAGCTGTCATGCCAGGGACATAGATCTCATCTTCCTTCATGCTTCCCAAGGTTCTCTAAATTTAGCAGTGTTAGTGATACTGTTATGGATCTTTTCATCATTTCACTTTGGAAGGTTCTTCCTACTACTGCACCTCTGAAGGCCTTCAGTAGCTGTGCTGGATCAAGGAAGGTGATTTGTAGATTCACATGTCCTGCAGGGAACCCTTTCATGTGTAGTGGGGTTTTGGAAACCATACTGTTTAGACTGGGGAAACTGTTTAGGTAGATGGCCACTAGAGAGAATTAACTGTAACTAGAAACAATGCTTAGAATGATAGGACACTTATGAAGAAAACCATTTTTGTGAACATTATTTTAGTAGTGATGAATAACAAGTGTCCTATTACACACATTTCATATACAAAAGCATTCAAAATAGCAAAACAAAAGAATTCTTTAGCTTTTTCTTCCTTATGTTTCTCAGAGACATATAGTCTTCAATTTTGAGCTCATCTTTTTTTGTGGAAAATTGCACAGATGAAGTAAATTACAAGAGAATGGACATTTTAAGGAAGAACACAACAGATCCTTCCCCCCCTGCACTCTTTTTTTTTTTAATATTTTTTATTTCCAAAACATATGTATAGGTTAATTCCTAAACATTAACCCTTACAATCCCCCTGCATTCTTTATACATTGTCAGTTCCTTTTAGTGTCCAAATTCAATCCTGAAAAATTTACTTTAGCCACTTTAAACCAAATCTCATAGATTAAGTCTTTAGAATCATAGGTTTTTTTTTAAATTAGTAAAATAAAAACCCTTAAGGTGCTTTTAAAACTCCACTTCCCCTCAATTGCTTAAAATCCTTCCATAGATACTGAAATCAAGACTCAAAAGCCTTTTGAGAGGTTATTTTCCATTAAATTTAAATCTTCTATATGTTTTTCAAAATGGAAAATCTACTGGGCTTTCAAACAACATTCTAAAGAGGAGGCATTTTAGTCGATCCTAATAAGGCTTTGAATACTGTGTTTATAACTAGTCTAGAGAAACCTTTTTACCAAGAAGTTCCTCCATTTTAATTGGATAGGGATTTTGTATCAATAGAAAGTCAAGTTTTGCTGTGCCAGCTGCTCCAAGAATCTTTACAATGCTAATGAGACTGATTGTTTCTCTGTGTAGAAATCACTGTTGGGAGAACTCTTAATTTATTTGAAAACATTCTGATTGTGGTGAGATCCGTAGGGAATCCAGTTAAAATGCTCCTTCATTCTTTTTTGTCCTTGGGTTAAAAAATAATTAAACAATTCTCTTTTGGTTTCACAGAGGATAGTTTTCTTAGATTCATTACAAACTCCAATTTTGAAACTTTTCAAATGCCCTAATTACAGCTTTCTGTAATCGGATCCTATTTAACATGTTTCTTTTTCCTCTCTCTTCATATTATAGTTATAATTTCTCTAATAGAAATCACATTAATTTTAATTTTAGTTTCCAGGTCCTTATTTCTGTCTCTTTCTAATCTGTTATGTGGAATTTGTTCTCTTTTCTACCTTCTGAGATGAAATTATGCTAAAAGTGACTTATGGGCATTTCATCTCTAAAGATTGCAACTTTGGAACTTGGCCCTTTCCATTGTATTGTATTGTATTGTATTGTGTTGTGTTGTGTTGTCGGACATTTTGTATTATGTTATATTGTATATCTAGTATTGTCTAAATGTATTAAACTGTTATTTTTTTAATAAATGGGCTCCTTATACAATCAATGCTCACTCAGCTTTTGAATGCTTTCCTAGATGAGGCTGTTTGGTGGGGAGGAAGTGGGGAGAGAAATTACTTGCTGTATAGTACAGTGGGAACAAGATTTGATGTGGAACAAGTAGATCTAATGGTGAATCCTGGTTTTGACATTAAACTGTGTGACCGGGGCCTTGGCCCGGTGAATTTCAGATTCCTCATGTGTAAAATGGGCATACCAGTGCACTGTTCACCTCACAAGGTGCCAGCATAAAGCTTTCTTTCAATATGACCTATTTTTATTAGATTTTTACAGCCACTCAGATGAGTTACTTCATGAATCCACCTTGTCTCCATTGTTCCCTTTTACATACTTTTGTTCTGACCAAACCTCACACATATATTTCATTTCCTATTTCCATGGCTCCCAATCTGGAAGGCCCTCCTTTGTCACTCCCACTTCTTAGAATCCCTGACATCCTTCAGAGTACAGCTCAGTTTTGTCCCCCAGTGGAAGAAAGCCTTTCTTGATCTTGGAACCCACTAGGTCCTCTTCATGCTTCCCCTCCTCCATCTGCCCCCAGAAGTTACCTTGCGTGTATTTTGTACATACTTCTATGTGGGCATGTGTTGTTTCTCTGTAAAATTTGAGGGTAAGGACTATTCCATTTGTCTTTTTTTATCTCTGTGCTCTAGGAAAATGCCTGGCACATAGTAGCATTTTGTTGACTGATTTCAGGCCAAGGTCAGGGTTTTATGGTTCCTTCTATCAGTTTTTCCTTTCAAGTAAGAATAAATGAGAAAACATTTATTAAGTGCAAAGAATAGTGTTAAGTACTTGGGGTATCCAGGAGTACCTTGGAGATCTCGTGGATTGGCTCTAGACCCACTGCAATAAAGTGAATATCCCAGTAAAGCAAGTCAAACGGTTTTTTGGTTTCCCAGTGCATATAAAAATTTTGTTTACTCTGTACTGTAGCCTATTGAGTGTGCAATAGTATTATGTCTAAAAAAGCCCTTAATGCACCTCATTAAAAATACTTTATTGCAGAAGAATGCTAATCACCATCTGAACCATCGGTGAAAGCCATAATCTTTATTGCTAAAGGATTTTGCTTCAGTGTCGATGGCTGCCGACAGATCAGGGTGGTGGCTGCTGAAGATTGAACTGGCTGTGATGATTTCCTTCTCTCCCTCTCGCCCCCAAATATCATTACCTGCAACTTGCAATAAAGTGAAGTGCAATAAAATGAGACCTAGAAAAACAAGACAGGCTGTTCCAAGGAGCTCACATTCTGAGGGGAGACAGACCCACCTGGAGGGGGCTTCAGAGAGAACGGCGCCATGGTCCTTAGAGTGCAGTGGGGGGCCAAGTGCCTCTTCTGTAGTGTGGTTTTCACTGATGGAACCATTACCCATTTCTGCTGAAAGTGCCAGGCTCTTTGGGAGCTAGAACTCTCTTTTCTAAACGTAATGGCCATAGCTAGTGAGGAGGTGGGGGTCGGGCACCCGAGAGCCACTTGCCAGCTTGACGATTCCCTGGATGATGGCTGCTGAGGCTGGGTAGCTGAGGAGCTCGTGGGGCTTAGGGTTCTGGGCTATTTCCATCCAGGTCAGAGAGGACATGGTGATTGAGGTGATGGTAGTAGGTGACTTGCCTGCCATGTGCTTCCTCCAGTCTGTCCCTCTGGGTGCCCTGATGCTTCACCTAAGTTGACTTGTGTGTGACAGTTGGCTGGCAGATTCAGCTCAAACTGTTCCACCTGAACTGCAATGTGGCTGCTCTGTTCTCTGAATTCTTCCCAGGCTTTCCCTTAGTAAATCCTCCTTTCTAGGTTTTGGAAAATTTTCTTCAGCAGCTGCCCCCTGCTTTCAAACTCTGATTGCCTCATTGCTGGTAGCAATGTGCACCTTTTTGGGGGGGGTGAGGGACTGCCTATGACAGTTACTGCAATCTGAAACAAATCATGTTTCTTTAGAAAAGCTTCCTATTCTCCCTTCCTTTCCCTCCTCATCTTATTGTCAGCTTCATCTCAATCAGAATATTAGCATTTCTAATACCCACTTTTACATTTAAATAACTTCTGATTATAAATTGGGATTGTAGTTTAAATTGCAGGCAGAATATTCCACGTTTATTATAATAAATGCTTTAATAAAACTATAAATAATTCACTCAAAGTTTAGATTTCTCCCAGTACAGAAGGTTTGTGAATTAGCTATTTGTCTTAATACAAGGTTGAAATGGTATCTAACATATTTAGTTAATAAATCAAAAAAATTGAATGCGAAGTCTATATTTCCTAATTTGAGAGTCGAGTTATTGCTTCATATAAAATTCATTAATTTCTTCCTTCCTTTTATAATAAAGGGAAGAGAGGAGGAACGAAATATGGCAACACTTGCTGCTTACCCAAGATAAATTTCACTTGGGGAACATGGTAATACAAATAGATTATCTAATAAAGCTGCTTTTCTGTCTGCCCAGGCTCTGTGCAGAATCACGCGCCATTCCCCTAACGCTTTCCAGAATGTGATTGAAAAGGTGGGCCTGACTTCAGTCATCAACTCCTTGGCATCTGCCATCTGCAAAGTGCAGCAGTACATGCTGACCTTGTTCACTGCCATGTTGTCGTGTGGAATTCACCTTCAGAGACTCATTCAAGAAAAGGTTGGATTTTTCACTTGCTCTACATTGCAAATTGCGTTCAGGGTTTGCTTTTTTTGTTTTATTTTTTCCCCCTCCCTTTCTTTCTCCTTATGACATTTTTACTTTTACCAGATCATAAGAAGTGAACATTTTCCACATATTCAGTCTAAATTTTAGCATCTTTGCAGCTCCCACCAATTATTGCTGGATGTAACCCCTGAGGATAAACAGAATAAGACTAATTCTCCTCTCCTTCAAATTACTTTAAGATAACTACAGACAGCTACCAGTTTTCTCCTCCATTTTCTCTTCTCTCAATTAAACAAGCTCAGGTCATTCAACAAATCTTATGAAATGAAAGGAAAGTCTCTCACAACACTGGTCAGCCTCTTCTGGACCATTCTTGAACATATCAGCTTTCAGCCTAAACCAGGGTACCAGTAATTGAAAACAACATTAAAGCCCTAGCCATCTTCCCATCATGCTGTTCTAATTTTCTGAAAAAGGCAAGGCCAGTTAATTTTATTTATTTTTTTAAAAAATAGCTTTTTATTTTTAAAATAAATGCCAAGATACTTTTCAACATTTACTCTTGCAAAAACTTTGTGTTCCAAATTTTTCTCCCTCCCTTCCCCTCACTCTCCTCCACTAGAGAGCAAGTAATCCAATATTCATTAAACATGTGCAGTTCTATACATATTAGCGCATTTATCATACTGTACAAAACAAATCGTATAAAAAAAGAAAGAAAATAAGAAAGAAAAAAAAGCAAGCAAACAACAACAAAATAAGGGAAAAACCTATGTTTTTCCAGACATTTGAGTCCTGGCAGTTCTCTCTCTGGAGGTGGATGGCTCTCCCCATCACAAGTCTATTGGAATTGGCCTGAATCACCTCATTGTTGAAGAGCCAAGTCCTTCAGAATTGATTGCCATACAATCAATTTTTGCTGTGTATAATGTTCTCTTGGTTCTACTCACCTCACTCAGCATCAGTTCATATAAGTTTCTCCAGGCCTCTCTGAAATCACCCTCCTGATTGTTTCTTATAGAACAATAATATTTCATTACCTTCATATACCATAACTCATTCAGCCATTCTCCAGCTGATGGGCATCCACAAACATTTTTGCACATGTGCCTTTTCCCTTTTTTATGATCTTTTTAGGATATAGGCCCAATAGAGACATTCCTGGATCAAAGGGTATGCACAGTTTGATAGCCCTTTGGACATAGTTCCAAATTGCTGTCCAGAATGGGTGAATCAGTTCACAACTCCACCAACAATGTATTAGTGTCCCAGTGTTCCCACATCCCCTCTATTATCTTTTCCTGTCATCTTAGCCACTCTGAGAGGTATGAGGTGGTATCTCAGAGTTGTCTTAATTTGCATTTCTCACATCAATAGTGATTTGGAGCAACTTTTCATATGACTAGAAATGGCTTTAATTTCTTTTTTTTATTTTATTTGCATAACATATGTGTGGGTAATTCTTCAACAATAACCCTTACATAGCTTTCCGTTACAAATTTTTCCCCCCAACTCCCCACCCCTCCCCTAGATGGCAGGATATCCACTACATGTTAATTATGTTAAAATATTGGCAAATCGAATATGTGTATACATATTTCCACACTTATCATTGTTGTGCAAGAAAAATCCTATCTACACAAAAGATATATCAGATAAAGGAAACACAATGTAAGCAAACATCAATCAAGGAGTATGAGAATGTTATGTTGTGGTCCACATTTCACATCCCTCTCTCTGGGTGTATATGGCTTTCTTCAGTGAACAATTGGAGGTGGTTTGAAGCATTTCATTGTTGAAGAGAGCCATGTCCATCGGAATTGATCATCATATAGTATTGTTGTTGCCGTGTATAATGATCTCCTGGTTCTGCTCACTTCACTCAGCATCAGTTCATGCGAGTCTCTCCAGGCCTCTCTGAAATCATCCTGCTGGTCGTTTCTACAGAACAATAATATTCCATAACATTCATATACCATAATTTATTCAACCATTCTCCAATTGATGGGCATCCATTCAGTTTCCAGTTTCTAGCCACTACAAAAAGAGCTGCCACAAACATTCTTGCACATGTGGGGCCCTTTCCTTCTTTTATGATTTCTTTGGGATATAAGCCCAATAGAAACACTGCTGGGTCAAAGGGTATGCACAGTTTGATAACTTTTTGAGCATAGTTCCAAATTGCTCTCCAGAATGGCTGGATCTGTTCACAGTTCCACCAACAATGCATCAGTGTCCCAGCCTTCCCACATCCCCTCCAACATTCATCGTTATCTTTTCCTGTCATTTTAGCCAATCTGACAGGTGTGTAGTGGTACCTCAGAGTTGTCTTAATTTGCATTTCTCTGATCAATAGTGATTTGGAGCACCTTTTCATATGACTATAAATAGTTTTAATTTCATCATCTGAAAATTGTCTGTTCATATCCTTTGACCATTTATCAATTGAAGAATGGCTTGAATTCTTATAAATTTGAGTCAATTCTCTATATATTTTAGAAATGAGGGCCAGTTAATTTTAGCAAAACAATTTAAATACTTGGAATTATAGAATGCATAAAATTTTAAAGACAGAAGAGACTGAGTCCTGCTGATCACCTCATTTAAAATATATTTCTTTAGTGAAGCTATTTTTGTTCCATATGCCCATTTTGGGGAAGGAAATATTTAAGCAATAGCAATATTTTCCCTAGTGCTCCCATTGTCTGTTCTATATTTTTCTTCTATTTTCCATCTTCCCTGTTACCAATAGTTTCTGGCCACCCAGATAGTTTCTTGTTATTGTTGTTGGTTGGGTGTTTTTTTTTTTTTTTTTTTTTTTGGGCAGCAATTGGGGCTAAGTGACTTGTCCAGGGTCATACAGATACTAAGTATCTGGGCCCAGATTTGAATCCGGTCCTCTTGACTCCAGGGCCAGTGCTGTATTTATTATGCCTTCTATCTGCCCCCCGAATAGGTTTTTATGTTCCCTTCTCACCTCTCCTCGGAAAGACCCGGCCTGATACTCTCATTATAACCTGGGAGAGATTATTACAAAGAGGCTAAAGTCTTCCACTGCATCCTGGGGCATTGTCAGTCGTCCTGATCCATATCTGGCAACTGCAGTCCTATAACTCTGGAGGAGAGGGTGAGTCTGTTGGCCCTGCCTGGCTTGGCCTCATTTAAATCCAAGTCACTAACGAGCCAAGACATCCCCCTCCCAATGTCACTGGTCCTCTTTGAGAATGAAGATAAATAACAGACTGCTAACAATGAACTTTTAAATGGTCCCTGCACATTTGAAAAGTACTCCCTGCACTAGAACCCATTTTGTTTCTGCAACAGCCCTTCAGAGTAGGTTTTGCAGCCCCATCTTACAGTTGGGGAAACAGATTCAGAGATTGGGACTCATTCCCTGGGGTCCCAGGGAGGATATGAGCCTGGTCGAGCATCCTTTATGCACTGCTCTGCTGCCTTTCACACCCCACTTCTGTGACATTTCTGACTGCTTCGGCATAGACCTGGTAGTTTGTGGGAGTGGATGAACCCCAAAGAGAAAGGGAGGAAACTTGCCTTCATCCTTCCTTTGGCCCTGAGCTTGCTGGTTGTGGAAGGCTGAGCCGTCACTGATTATCTCAAGGCTGCGATGTTTTAAAAGGTGGGGACAGAATAAGTGATTCCAAATTTCCTTGATTATATTATATAAATAACAATCCAACACTACCAATTATAATCTAAACTCGTCTGATTTTCAACGAATGAATTAAACTGGTTTTGATTTCTAAGTTCAAATAAAGTCACACATTGCATTCTTGACCTGATGCCTTCCATTATCATAAATAATCACCAGTATTCTGTATTTATTGAGCCTATGGAAAAGCCATAGACTGGAATTA
The DNA here is from genome assembly GCA_023553655.1 of Myrmecobius fasciatus. Lineage (NCBI taxonomy): Eukaryota > Metazoa > Chordata > Mammalia > Dasyuromorphia > Myrmecobiidae > Myrmecobius > Myrmecobius fasciatus. Next base: position 55,507 of record JAJPUD010005832.1, read on the forward strand.
ATCCTCTGTGAATTTGCTTTTATTTCCTTGTTAAATAGACCTAGTTTTATGAAGTGTAGGAAAGAGATTTCCTCAAGACTTTGTATTTATTATTATTACTTAAATTCTTTCAAAATCCCTCTTAATTATCATTCTATCATTCTTACAATACTAGAAAAACTCCACTTCTTTTGTGCTCATGTATTTTTGGTAAGGGAAAACATTTGCCTACTGTCAGGACAGATCAAGATCTGTTTGATTCACAATTTTATATTTTACTGAAAAGAGAAAAAAATGAAATCAATATACATTTTTGTACATTCTTTATTATTGGTAAGCAAACTTACATATATTTTTAGAGAAACAAAATGTGCAATTTAATGTAAAAACTATTTTGTCACTTTTTTATTAATAATAATACTTTCAAGTATACTCATGGTTGGTGATTTTTCTTTGGTGATAATAGTTAGTACCAAGTTGGTGACGATGAACAGCTTTGCCTCTCAGTATATAACCCTTCAGTCTTGCAATGCATCTAGAATCTCTTTAATGGTGGGGGAGGACACTCATCTATGCCTTCTCACAGGGTGCCATTTTGGTCTGTGCCCTTCTTTGAAGATCTACTTAATGATCTTATTACTTTCGTTTAGGCTAAGCATTCTGAGCCTAATGTTCTTGAACTTAATTTTTTTTTCTTTTTTTGCTGAGGTAATTGGGGTTAACTGACTTGCCCAGGGAACTTAATTTTTTAAAGAACATTTTGAAAACTGTATTTCAATCCAATTTGTCATCCTGTTTATTTTATTTTGTGCATATGAAGATCTTATGCTGGGAAGGAATTTCCAGGAGCTCTATGCCACAGAGAAGGTCAGGAGCTCTTGCTTGTGGGCCACATTGTGAGCACCAGTGCAGCAATTGAGCTCTTAGTCCTATCTCTTAGTTCACTTTTTGGGTATTCTTGTTGGGCCTGCCCTCTAACTTTTCTGATCATACATTTCCTAGCTGATGTCCTTTATGCCTGTCACGTGAGGTGATGTGCTTCAGCCTACTTGTGTCCCACACGTGTCTCATTAGTGTTCTTGGGCTTGCTTCGAATTTTGATTCTTTGCAGATTCTGATTGTACTGTTCATTGCAGCTATGTGATGGTATCAGGGCCGTATCAGTGTTATCAAGTCACATTTTTAACTGTTAGGAAATAGGTCTCAATCATTCTAGACAATTAGACAATTCTAGACAATTTAGAAAAGCTGTCTAGCATGCTCTTTTCCTTCTCTTCAGTTCTGAGCCCAGCTTACTGTCTTTTCTGCAACAAATACATGAACTGATGGTGTGGCCCAGTGGCCTTTCTTGCTAATTGCATAGCATAATCTGGACACTAAATGGCAAATTAACTTTTTAACAGATTAAGTCCTGTTCAATTTTCATACTTTAGCCCAATTATTCCTCAAGGCCATTTACAAGACTATACTTAAGAAAGAGAGCTTACTAGCTAGAGCTAAATTTTGGGAATAGACAGTTCTGGAGGCAAAACAGCAGTCTTTCCAGTTGGATAGCAGGAGCTGAATTTTATAGCGGTTCACTGAAGTCCAGATGGTACAGGCCCATTGACCTGTTCTTTAGACTTAGACTGAAGTCAGAAAATAGAGGGTCATTGGCCGTACTTGTTGTGGATCAGACGGTTTTGGAAGCACTAAAAGCTTGTAGGTCCCTAGGCTGGGTTGTTCTTCAGAACCTGGAATAATAACACTCTTATTGTTGTGATGGGTTCAAGTTGTTTTCAATCTTGTCCGATTCTTTGTGACCCTACTTGGAGTTTTCTTGGCAAAGATACAGGAATGGTTTGCCATTTCTTTCTCCACCGCATTTTACAGATGAGAAAACAGAGACAGGGTCAAGTGACTTGTCCAGGCTTACACAGCTAGGAAATGTCTGAGGGCAGATCTGAACTAAGAAAGATGAGTCTTCCTGACTCCAGACCAGCCCTCTATCCACTGCCCATAACAACATTCAGCATCCTTCAAAAACAGCAATAGGATCATTCCAGATCTTTCTTCCAGAAGTGCAGCAAAATCCAGTCCTAACAAAAAGTGTGAAGTCAAGAAGTAAGCTGAGAGAATGAGCCAACGAAAATGAATTCCACCATCAAAAAGATCCTCTTATGAGAACAGAAATATTCAAGACATAAATCTGGAGGAAGAGAATGACTCCAAAACTTTTACAAGCAAGTCTCAAAGAAAAAAATATTTTGTGTACAACTTCAAATAGAATTCCTGGAAGAATTAAAGCAAGACTTTTTTAAAATTTAAAATGCTTTTATAAATGAAACAAGAGTGCTAGAGGAAAAATTTGGAAAAGAAAAGTGAGGGATGAAAGAATTGCTAAGGAAATTAATAACTTTGTAAAGGAATGTTAGAGCTTTACCCAAGCAACAAACTCCTTGAAAATTAGATTGATCAAATAGAAGCCAATGAATTCATTAGGCAATAAAAAATTAAAAACCTGAATTATCATAGATAAGTGGCATCTCAAAACCAATAAGTGGCATAATGATGGACTAGCACAGGAGCTGTCCCCATTTATAGGAGCTATAAATCTGTTTCTCCTAACCCATTCCCATTGATTCATGCCCAGATGCTCATCTACCTGAGGTGACCCAGAGCCCTTCTCTACTTTGGCCCTTGAATCAACTACTCTCTTTCCATCATCTTGTTTTTGGTAAGGACAGTCTGTTCTGCCATTGATTCCCAAGGTCCTTTTGATCTTGTTGTCTGTCCTGATACTTTGCCTGCCAATTCTCAAATTATTATTCCACAATGCCTAATGCACACATGACTTTCTAAGAGTATAAGTTGTAAAGATGACAACCAGCACTGCTAGAGTTTCCTCATCTAGAAGTTTTCTGTTCTATTGAAATCTAAAGTTTAGTCCCTGTCCTTCACATAATTGTAAAGATAATAAATATTAGTAATTTTTGTGGGCAGGGCACTGGCAGCTGAAGTGATCAGAAAGAGACTTCATATAGAAGGTGACATGAGCTATGTTTTGAAAAATACCAAATATTTTTCAGATACGTTAAAGTAGCAAATTTATTCATTTAAAACAGTATATTTTATAGTCTTCTGTTTAGCAAAGTAGCCAGACTTAATTATTTATTACCTGTTTAACATTGGGCAAGTCATTGGCTTCTCTGAACCTTTATTTTCCCATCTGTAAAATGGGAACAATAATGCCTATATAGGTATTCTAGAGGGTTTAAGTATCAATTAGATAAAATATGTAAAGCTCATGGCATATCTTAAAATGATATATAAATAGCAGTTATGATTAGATGCAATATTATCATCAACTTTCTGGGAAGGTCTTTAGCAAGTATATATTGGATTATGATATTTATTACAATTTAAGTTTGCCTAAACTATATTATTACCCTTTATAGGTAATCATCATAAGAGAATTTATTTTGAACTAGCTAACTTTTACTTTTAAATCATTTTTAAAATAGTTAAAATCTAATAACCTGATTTTGTCAGTGTTTTCAAATTCAAATAGATCTGTTGAAAACCATATATGCCCAAAGTACCATGGCTTAGAGTTGTATTAAATGCATGGTCACAACCCCATCATTATTTCCTGTATAAATTTAAGCCCTTTTAACTCCTCTAATGTAATATATGATAACTTTATGTGCAGAGAGTATCTTTGAAATCGCTAACAAATTTGTTTTTCTCACTTTGTCTTATCCCTATCTTTTTAAGATTATAGGATCATAGTAAGTTATTTTTAGAGATTATCACAAGTTACAGCTTTTAAAGTAAAGGTTTGATTTGAGTTAGGTTAGAAGCAGCTTTGATCATTGAAACTGAAGGTTTTGGTGGGAATTAGACATACACAAAGAATTGTGTAAATGAGAACATGATAGTATTCAAAAGGATCTTTTTTTTCTTTTTTGGTTAATGTCTCTCTTATAATATCCTTATCTCATTTTAAAAAAATGCTGGTCAAGGTTGATTTCTGGGGGAATTTTCAGTAACCCTACTCCATGTTTGAGATCAAAAGTATTGATGGAAAATGTCTTTGTGGAAGAGAAAAGAATTATATCTGTGAAAGGGATCGTCTTATTTGCCTTTTGGATTTCATTTTTTTGGATACTTTCTTTAGCTCATTTAAAAGTGTTGATCTCTGGAGAAATTTCAGCATTATATCTTTTGTCAGAAGTGCCTTCTGAAGGTAGAGAGAGATCTTATTTTGCAATATTCTCTCCACAGCTTCCAGGGCTACTGGTGATGGTTGGTGTAGTGGCAGGTGAATAAAACTCCTGTGTGGAAGTAGACAGATACTTTGCAGTAGAACCTGGCTTGGATGTATAAGAGCCAAACAAGAGAGTCATTGATTGGGATGAGCTGTGCCTTTGCACATGAAAGTGATGTCCCTCCTGGAAGTGAAGAAATGGGAGGTTGCAGAACTGGTCCTACATCTTCTTTCCTTGCTTTATCATGGAGGATGGGGGTGGTGCTCAGGGTTTTTGATTTGGTTTTTAGTACCCCCACATATACAAACATTGAAAATTTGTGAGAATTGTATCATCAGGATCTGCCCAGTCCTGCATTGCTCGTTTTCTGAAGAATATCTGGGGTTTGAGTTGGGATTAGGTCATCCAAAACCTTTTTTTATTATTCAGATTCATGTCATTTAGAAGGTTGAGTGAAAGAAAAAACATTTACAATAGTTTCATTTGCCAGTTGCGATTTTCCCTTAAGCTAATGAAATTGTCATATACTTAGTTTATAATATGCAAGGAGAGAACTAACCTGGTTGAGTCTGGAAAGAATCATCAAGTGTTGGGTTTAGAGTATTCTTAAGTATTGCCAACAGAATTGGAAGAGAGTACAAAAATAGCTAAAGTTCAACACCATTACATAACTCTTGCAAAAGGAAATATTTTGTCAATAATAATAAACAATATAGTAGAATGTAAGGAAGTGAAAAAATGATCTAATTGATGGGTTATACATATTCTGAGAATCAGGTCTCTCCGTTCATCTGGGTCAGTATTCCCTTGCTGTAAGTTATAATTTTTTTTGGAATAAAGCCTGAAGAAAATTTCTTTTATGAGACCTTTTTTGACCTTTTCCTAATGTTCACAAAATGTTTCATCCTTGGGAGCTCCGTTCAAGTTAAAGCTCCTTATGCTTGGCCTGAGGCAAAAGAGGATTTTGAAGGAAAAAGTTTGAAGTTAATTGGACAACCTGTTACTGAGTAATAAGGCTTAGAAAAATAGCTTTTTTTTTTTTTTTTGGTAAAAGTTCCCCAATCAATCTTCCCTCATACCTGAATAGGATTTAGAAGATGCTGTTCTAAGAAATCCAAACAATTATATACCAACTCTCAACAAGAACTTTGGCTTTTGTAGTTTAATGCAATTTACTTCAGCAGTGGAAAAAAGTATTCTGAGGGCAGATGTCTATTACCTTTGTACAATCCTCGATAAAAGTTGTTGATGCCATTGGTTCTTGTGGATTATTTACAGGAATAGTGATTTATCCAAAGTTTTAAATGATACCAGTCCATTGACATTGAATGGCTAGGCCATAGAGATGCTTTTTGATGTGGTATTTTGGATGGATCTGTTGATTTCAATCTCTGAAAATCTAGTATAGAAATCCACAATGATCTTCCATTCATACATTTTCTCTATGATCATTGGTTTGAGTTTTTAAGCCATAACTCTACATGGAGTCTATTTATATAATACTTGGCAGTCTTTTTTTTTAAACATTTTCTGAGCAATAAAAAAGCTCTTATAAAAATGTTTAATATCACTCATATTTAATGTTTAAATTAAAGTCACTGGCATAGATAAAATGCTGTGAAAGTTAAATATTTAAGCATTTATATGAAATTATTGAATAGACAAAATATGCATTTATTTATGTATCTGAAAGAAGGAAATTAAATTATGAAAACAAAATCAGATTCTATAGTTTTATGTTTTGATTTTTTTGAAAGTCTGAATTAATAAAAAGATATGTTTTGCATGAGACATTTTACTTACAGAATGGACCAAGGTTCTTTAACAAAAGTATAACTCAAGAACATTTTTATATTCAATCTGGGCCTTCATTATTTTCCCTTTTAAATGTCTACAAGAACTATGTCAAAGTAGTTGTCCTCATGCATTTCTCATTGTTTTTCCTTGGGGCCATTATCAGTTGATGGCCAGACTGGGCTCATTGAATTTTAGCTGTGCCAGCAAGTCAGAAGCAGATCAATTCTCTCTCTTGAGATTTGCAAGGGATCAATTTGCAGTTCTTTGCTTCGTTAGTTTATATTTATTTAATATTTTTCTTTTAAAACCTATCGACTGGAGGAATATTTTTATCAATTGGTCCCTTTCTGAGACTGAAATAATCCTTCTTTGTTGTGAAACTAGTTGTTTTGGACACTGATTATCTTTTGGATATATGTAAATTAATAATATCTATAATGTTTTGTAGTCATTCTCTTTAGATTGGATGAAAAGAACTAATAATGCAAAGAAGTAATAAAAATACCTCTATACTCTCAGTAAGAATTCAGTTTGGGACATCTAACTGTCAAACATAAAACATTTTGAAGCATTGAATCCTGTAAAGTATTGAATACTTCGACCAGCACTAGAAATATAACGGCCTTTTGCATTATCATCTGAGGATGGGTATAGATTAGGTACACTAAAAAATTGGCAAAAGAATATAAAGAATTCACATCAAAACTGAACACAAGGAAGATTGCAGATTCACATGGACTGAAGTTAGGGATTGCCTATTCTCTAAAGCAGAGATTTGTATCCTTTTCTATGTTTTTGAGACCTTTTGACAGTATCTGTCTAGGGAAGCCTAAGAGCCCTATCTTAGAATGATATTTTAAAATGCAATAAATAAAACACATGGAATTACAAAGGAAACTATATTAGGATACATTATAAAATATTTTTTAAAAATGTTCTTGTCCCCCAAATTAAGAACCCTTTTTCTAAAAATTGTTTTTTGTTTTTACCAAGTTTTTGCTGCTAGTGTCTAACCTCTCAAGATGGACAGTTTAGAGACTCACAAGTATTCAGTGTACTACAGATGTGTTAAGTGTGCAACCCTGGGGGATAATGCTCTCAATATAGAAAGACCTTATTGGTAGAAAATGAGCCGTATTTATTCTTTCCTTTGCTGCTGCCATTGTCCATCTACTAATTGGAGTGTATATGTCAAAGTAACTGTTCTTTTCATTTCCTTCCCTCAGAATCTAATCAAAATAGATTCAATTTAAGACAGAAGAAATCGGTTTGGGACCCCAAATTGGAGCTTAGAATGTGCTGCTGCTTTCTTTATGCAATGAAGATGCTTTTCTCTTCCTATGGATGTTTAGGTAGTCTTTCCATTTTTAACATAAAACACAGACCTATTAGGTTATATTTAACAATCCTCATTTGCAAAGCGAATTATAAAACCTTAATCTCTCATTGGCATTCAGAGAGGTGCATGGCACAGGTTCACTCTTATTTACTTTGCTCACATAAATATAATTTGCATAGCAATTATAGGTTCAGTAGTTGGAGGTGAGCTTTTTAAATGCTTTGCATTTGGATATTTTACCCAGTGTTCAGTTTTAGTTAGACATTCTGTCTCAGATATCAGTATGGCATATATTTTAGTCATCAGATGACATAATTCTTGTTGGCAGGATCTTCAATTTAGGTCATTTTTTCCTCATTCAGATTGATATATCCTCAGGATCATATACATTAAACTCTTGTCTTCTGCCCCTACAGGACCATGCCAGCAGATTTGCTTTTAGTCTCATAAATCTTTTTTTAGTTCCTCCTAAGTCAGAGTGATTCCTGAAAGTGGACATCTATTGAATCCATTTGGGCAGCTCTAAAGTTAGCAATATTTAAATTTCTAGAAAGTGGTGATGTAAGGTCCCTTCTTCCACACTACCTGCCATTTGTCATCAGGGGCTCATGCTGATTTTTCTGAAACCAGAATCAGAAATTGCAATAAAAGTGTAGATCTGCTCAATATTGCCATGGTACAAGTGATAGGCCGCCAGAAAATCCTTAAATCTTTCTGTTGTTTTAAAGACCTATAAAAATGAGTGCGTCAATACAATTTCATGTACATTCTAGGACTGATTTTTCTAAGTTGAATTGCTCTTTCAAAGGCTCCCCTATTTGACTTTATCATACAAGATAATTAATCAGTGCAATAGCAAACAGGACATACTTGATTGGTATATTAGCTCTCTCCTGGTTTGGGGCAGAAAGTTTTCTATGGCCAACTCCACAAGCCCAGCTAATGTCTCTGTGCACTTCTAACAAGTACATGGGTAGCTTTAATTTGTACAGAACATCTGTGGCTTAAAAGTTTTTATTTAGACGTGTTAAATGAAGATTTTATTATCTCCAAAGAGAATGCCTCTCACTGTGAATCATTTCAGTCAAAGTCTATAGTTAAGGAATGAAACAATGGTAATAGATTTAACATAAATTGTTTACAAATTGGATTTGGATTTTCTTTGTGAGTTATCTTTTAAATACATTTCAGTTTTCCACCAAACAATTCAGAGCACAATGAGGAAATCAGCAAATGCAAGCACTGTTAGGGTTTACATTGATTTTTAATCATTGTGACAGAAAACAATAAAAGGATGACTGAGTATTGTAGCTTCTCTTAATGCCTGTAAGCAGAGTCTAATGATTTTTGCCCTTTTTTATTACTTTGGTAGTTGGGCATAATATAGAAACACAATGTTTATCAAAACCATAGAGAATCAGACGTATTTATGAACATTATTTTTAACTGCTTTTTTAAAAGACTTCAATAATTTGATGAATATAATTGTACATATGCAAATATGTGGGATATAACTGCATTAGACTTAATGGTATCAAAACAAATTTTGGGGAAGAAAAAAGTAAGTGAGTGGTACCTTGGAGAGCTTATGGAAGAATGAAGTATTAGGGAAAGGTCAAGGAGTTTGGAGAACATGGTGGAAAATTTAAAGTTCAGAATGAGTGCAGCTGGGTGGGAAATGAGGTAGATGTCCATCCTGTCCCCTCTTTGGAAGTGGAGGAGTTTGTTTCACCCTTCCATCAGAGGAGCAGAGTACTGATGATGTGTGAATAACAAGTCAAAGTGGATGTTGTAAGTTGCATTTCCTTAATGATGAATTTATCAAGGACATTGCAAAGAAGCCAAAAAAATTCCAAACAAATGCAAAGAAGGAACTGAGGAGATATCTGAATCTTGTGTTTGATAAACTCAGGGGTTGCTAATAATTCACTATTTGACAGAAAACTGCTGTGAAAACTGGAAAGTATTCTGGCAAGAAATGAGATTAGTCCGAATGGACATGACATAGACATAAAGGTTGACAGCATAAACAAATGAGAGGAGCAAGTAAGAAGCAATCTTTTAGATCTATAGATAGGATAAGAGTTCTTATCCAAATAAAAACTAGAGACGATCAAGAAGATAAAAGGGACAATTTTGATAAAATGCTTTTATATCCATAAATGGATATAAATAAATAAATATATAATGGATATATGGATATAATAATAATGGATATAAATATAAATAAATAAATAAAAATGGTTTATAATAAAATAAGTCATAAGTTTTGTACAAACAAAACAAATGCAGCAAAAATTAGAAGGGGATCATGTTTCTCTGATAAAGGTTTACTTCCCAAGATATTTAGGGGACTAATTCATATTTTTTTTAATTAAAGCTTTTTATTTGCCTAACATATGTATGGGTAGTTCTTTAACATTGATCCTTACAAAGCTTTCTGTTACAAATTTCTCCCCCCTATTTCCTCCCCTCCCCTAGATGGCAGGAAGTCCACTACATGTTAATTATATTAAAATATTTGACAAGTCGAATATATGTATACATATTTCCATACTTATCTTGCTATGCAAGATCAATCATATCTACATGAACAAAAAAATCTGAAAAAGGAAACCCAATGCAAGCAATCATCGATATAGAACATGAAAATAATATGTTGTAGTCCATATCTCATATCCCTCTCTCTGGGCGTATATGGCCTTCTTTACTGAACAATTGGAACTGGTTTGAAACATTTCATTGTTGAAGAGAGCCATGTCCATCAGAATTGATCATCATATAGTCTTGTTGTTGCCGTGTGTAATGATATCCTGGTTCTGCTCATTTCACTCAGCATCAGTTCATGCAAGTCTCTCCAGGCCTCTCTGAAATCATCCTGCTGGCCCTTTCTTACAGAACAAGAATATTCCACAACACTCATACATCACAACTCAGCCATTCTCCAGCTGATGGGCATCCATTCAGTTTCCAGTTTCTAGCCACTACAAAAAGGGCTGCCACAAACATTCTTGCACATGTGGGGCTCTTTCCTTCCTTTAAGATTTCTTTGGGATATAAGCCCAATAGAAACACTGCTGGGTCAAAGGGTATACCCAAAGGATAGCTTTCTGAGCATGGTTCCAAATTGCTCTCCAGAATGGTTGGATCCGTTCACAGTTCCACCAACAATGTATCAGTGTCCCAGTTTTCCCACATCCCCTCCAACATTCATCATTATCTTTTCCTGTCATTTTAGCCACTGATTCATATTTTTAATAATGAGACTGATGCCTCCATTGATAAATGCTCAAAGGACAGGAACAGGAAGTTTTCAGAAGAAATCCAAATGATCAATAACCATATGAAAAAATACTCAGGTTTACTACTAATCAAAGAAATGTGGCTCAGCCTCACACCCACTGGATTGGCAGACTTGACAAAAAAGTAAAATTACAAATATTGGAGAGGCTATGGGAAAATGATACATTAATACACTGTTGATAGTATATTAATTCACTATTGCTATAACTCAAAAGTTATTGATTGTGTAGACCCTTTGACTCAGGGATACCATTAGTAGACCTAGACCCTCCCAATGAGATCAGAGAAAAAGGATAAGAGCTGCACTTAGAAAATTATCTGTAGCAGCTGCTTTGTTTTTGTTGTTCTTGGTGGTGGTGAAGAATTGTAAACTGAGAGGATGACCTTGATTTGGGGAACATAGGATGAAATTATGGTATAGGAATGTAATGGAACTGTTTTGCTATACAAGATGAAGGAGGACTTGGCTTCAGAGAGGAAAATGTAAATGGATTACTGCAGAATCAAATGAGCAAAGCCTGGAGAATAATTTTTACTATAGCATCAACACTGGAAATACAAACAACTTTGAAGCCCTCAGAACTCTGATCAGTAGAAGGATCCATCTTGATGTCAGATGATGAACACTACCCATCTCCTGATAGAGAAAGGGGGATAGGATAATATGTCGATTGACACACATGCTTTTGGACATGACCGTATGAAAATTTGTTTTACTTGATTATATATGTTTGTCAAAATAATTTTGTTTTTCTTTTTTAGGAAGATGGGGACTTGGGGAAATGGTGAGATAATAGATTTTTTTTAATTTAAAAAAACAAATTGAACTAAAAAAAGTTTTTTAAAATAGGAATGTTTATGTTACTTGGATAGCAGTGTATATTCTTGATCAGCAGGACTCACATCTCTTCTGTCTTTAAATTTTTATAAGTTCTATAATTCAATTAAATTATTTTGGCAAAATAATTTTTCCTTGCTTTTATTTTTTTTTAAAGAAAAGTAGAATAGCATGACCTTAAAAGGGAAGGTGACTAGACCTCTAATGCTGTTTTCAATCTTAGTACCATGGTTTGGGTTGGACATTGATGGGCTGGAGAACATTCTAGATGAGGCCAGCCAGGAGAGTGAAGGGCCTGATGTTCATTTCATAAGATTAAAACATTTTGTAAATGTAAACTATTATTTACTATTACTACTCCTATTAATTCATTTTATTTTAGCAAATAAATATTCCACCTGGTCCACATGAACTACAGAATCCAAATATTCCTTGCTCTGAAGAATATGATATTTTACTTTCCACCATCTTTTTTCTCCCATGGTATGAACTAAAGTGGAACTCTTACCACTGATAACTGACTTTTTATGAAGCGGGAACTGGTTTCCTTCATGACTCTGAGGCAGGCATATTAATATTTTTATTTTTGAGACATCCTATCTCACTAAGGCTGAAAGCATGTGATCCCAATACTGGTCTAAAGTGGAAGTTTTGAACTATTCCTTCTCTCTCCCCTCCTTAGATAGCTGAGCGGCCCTCTGACTCCTTCCAAACCCTTACCCAGGGCTCACCATGTTGGTGCCAGATTTTTGTTTTGAAATTAGTACAGATGCCTGAAAGACTCTTGAAGTTCAAACCCTCTAGGCTCATGAGATCTACCAGCCTCCCTCTCCACAATACTAGGATTACAGATATGTAACAGTACTCCTAGCATATTTTTTTTAAAAGAAGGTACGAAAAAACTTTTAAGCAAACAAAAACTCTACTCATTTTTCCTTAACTTGATTTTCTTGACACTGTGTGTCTCCCATTTTCTTTGGCATCCTAAAATAATGTTATTTTTAGGTTAGACCAAATAATGTAGAAAATAGGCCATAAAAAAGCATAAAGTTGAGGGTTTTTTTTTTACTATAAATATTCTTGCCAAATCTGTCTTTCCAAAAAGCTTTGCCCAATATAGCACATTTCAGTGGAATTATCACCTCTTTCCCTAAACTCTTTATTCCTAGAGCTTTTAAACAGGCTATAAATATGAACATTTGAGAGAAAAATAAAGACTTCCTAACTTCATTGAAGTTCATAGGAGTATTGCAGGCCAAGTAACGGCCACATCAGAAAAAATTTATGTCTTGTAATACATAAACGTGAAGCAAATTAAAGAATATCCTAATTTCTTTACTGTAGCGTACTGGTAAGAAAGCACTTGAGACAATAAACAGAATGTATTTGATAGCATTCTTCCTTTTCTTTCTTTTGGACCTTACTGAAAGTTTGCAAAAAAGTAAAAATGACTTTTATTTTTCCTAAGCAAAAGCAAAAACAAACAAAAAAACCCAAAACAAAACACACAACAACAAACAAACAAACAAAAACCCCCAACATCATAGCTCATTTCTTTCATGTAAGTCTTAGAAAATACTTTATAGTTATCCATTTGAGCTTCACAGTAACACACGAATTATTTTGTTAGTTCACGGGATCTTTAATCTAGATGTACACATTCCCTCTTGTAAGACAAATGGTAACCCAAATATCTTTTCATCCAGTGTTTTTGCCCAAATTCTTCCATTCCATTCGGCGCAATAGAGGCCTTTTTTTTTTTTTTTAAATGTTTCATAGATAGTAGTTCAGCATTCAGGCTATTCATTTGTTATTCCTTGCCCTTGGAAAATGGCTTCCCTGCCTCATTTTCTAGACTTCAGCATCCTCCTTTGCATTTTATAGAGCATTTTCTGCATGTATTTCATAATTGGGAATATACTGAATCTCTTTTGAGTTACTTATAGTTTTGATTCTTTGGAGATTATGATGTAATAGAGTAAAAGCTCCTTGAGGGCAGGGACTCTTGCTTTTGTATTTGTGTCCCCAGCCTATGGGGATATCAAGATATCTGGCACATAGGAGGCACTTAATATTTGAATATTGATTGATCATTCTTAGAGAAGCATCCATAATGGCATTTACCAGGATTATTTTATTCAAAAAAGACTTTTTTCAGGAGGGAGCAGCTTGAGATCCTTCAAAGCATTGTGCATAATCCAGTCTGACTTCAGCCTATTTACTTCTGGACCTGGTTCATTGTCCATCAGGGCCCATCTAAGAGAAGTGTTTTGATGTGACCACTTGTCCCTACTTATCCAACTACATGTCTTAATGTATACTTGTCTATTTGATTTTTCCCTTTCTTAGGGTTTGTGATCTTTACTGAGGAGGGCTTGTATTATTATAGGACTCTTAAATGATCAGCAGATACCATCCAGAAATAGTAATGTTTAAAAAATATCCTAGTTGTTATAAAGTATCTTTCTCCCACTTGGACTTTTCAGAAATCATTCTCTGTGCAGGCAGTAAGCATGTCTCCTTGATTTATGCCTCGTGAGATAACAATAAGAAGATCGTTGAACAAAGTTATCAGTAGTTGCATCTCTCTAGAAATTTTGCTTGATTTTAAGTTATGTGTAAGATGCAGTGTTAAAAGAATTTTTTCATACCAGAATTTTGCTCTTTGAAATCAAATTATTTCAGCACTTAATAATTAGATGCTTGAAAAAAAAATTCATTGTCTCAGAATTTTAAATACTCTTTTTTTCTATGTTGATTTTTGGGGCTATATTAAAAAGAGTTAATGTATTATAGTCAGGTATAGTCCCAGTAAGTAGTTTGTTTATTCTGTAGTATCTAGTAGGAGATATAATATGAATTAATAGAGAGCTAAATATAAATATCTATTCTAGATTAAATAACAGTATTTTAGTCCAGGAAATCTTTTTTGGGAGAGTCTAGCCTTAGTTTCAATGGCTTTTGTTTCTTGCTTAACAAAAAAAACTGGTACTGCCCCAATTTTTCTCCTTGCTATGATGATTTTGGGATTTCTAGAAATTTATGAATTTCTATTGTCAATTCTGATCATTTTTCCATAATTCAGTTTTACATTTTATTATATAAGATTCTTTCTCAATGTGAAGGTCCTGTCCCTCTGAGGAAATTTCAAATGGACTTTGATATCCTTGACTATATTTAAAAAACAAACAAAAAATTCTTTTAAAATACTGTCATTTTACAACTTTTTCTTTCAAGATATCATATTGAGCCCCTAGCCTACTGTGTTAATATCTCTATCCCTTTTATTTCATGGATCAGGAATACCAGTGTAATTTCTATGTTTGTTGGGCTTTAATGCCCAACACTGTAGTTGGAGGTAAAATTTAAAGGGATATTTTGCAAAATCTCTCTAGTTTGTATGTGTCATTATGCAGAGAAGTCTTGGGAACATCAGTATTTATTTGGCTTATCACCTCCATCTTATTCAATAAACTTTAAGAGCTTCCTATTCCCCTCCTGTATCAAATATAAAGTCTTTGTTCAGCATATACTAAACCTCTTCTCAATCTGCTCCCTTCCTACTTTTATAGTTTTTTTTTTTTTTTTTTTTTTTTACATTTTGCTTCCTTCTGCCTATCTCATGATCTGGCAATCTCAGTCTATTGGCCATTCCTCATATGTGACACCCTATCTCCCCACCTCTGTATCTTAGCATTGACTGGCCCCCTTCCCCATTCTTCTCCCCATTTCTCCTTCTTGGTGTCCCTGGATTCTTTCCAGACTGAGCTCACAAACTACTGTCTGTAGGACGCCTTTCCTGACCCCCGTAGCCACCTGAGGCTTTCTCCCTAATGTTTCTTGCCTTCTACTATCTGTATATCTTGTATATAACTATCCACATGCTTTCTCCCTATTAGAATGTAAGCTCCTTGGAGACAGGGATTGCTTTTGCCTTCCATTGTTTCCCGGGTATTTTATTACCATGCCTGACATACAGTTTGCTTGCTGTCAAAGTGGAAGAACGATCAGAATGAATGATATCAGAGAGAGAGCAAAGAGCTGAGAATAGGGTATGCTTAGAATGTTTCTGTGCAGCAGAATTAGTGTGTAGCAGTAGGAAGAAGAGAAATAAAACAATTTTGTTTTTCCTTTATTTATTTAACATCTCAATTCCCCCCTTCTCCCCCATTACAGGTAAAATTTTTTAACATTCATTTTTTAAAACTTTGAGTTCTACAGTCTCGCTCCCCATTGAGAATGCAAGCAATTCAGTATAGGTTATACATATATAGTCATGCAAAAAATTTCCATGAAAATTATGTTGTGAAATAACAGACAAAAAACCCTCAAGAAAAATAAAGTTAAAAAAAAAGCATGCTTCATTCTATATTCAGAAATTTGGTGTTGTTTTTTTTTTTTTTTCTGAGTATAAATAGCATTTTTCACCATAACTCCTTCAGAGTTGTCTTGGTTATATTGCTGACAGTAATTATATCATTTGCAACTGGTTATCTTACAATATTGCTGTTATTTTGTACATAGTATGTTTCATTTTGCATCAGGTCATGGAAGTCTTTCCAAGTTTTTCTGAGAGCTTCCTGCTCATTATTTCTTTTAGCATAACAATTTTCCATCATAATCATATGCCACAATTTATTCATCCATTCCCCAATTGAAGGGCAGAAATAAGACTGGAAGAAAGCTGAGAAAAACCAATGTTATGAAAGCTATGGAAAATACATGTCAAGGACAGACTGTTTATACATGGAAAAGGCCTCAGAAATGCATTGAAGTCAACAAAAAGGAGAATCTTGGTAATCAGAAGGGCAGAAATGGTCATGGAAGAGTGGTCTAAGTCAGTGTTCTTTTTGAAGGAAAATATTTCCAACTTCAAGTAGTCTTTTGACAAAGGCACTTTTTAATTTAATTTGATTTTTAAAAAAATCAGTGGTATTTTATTTTTCCAATTATATGTACAGATAGTTTTCAATATTAATTTTTGTTAGATTTTGAGTTCCTATTTTTTCTCCATCTCTCTCTTACCTTCCCCCTCCCCAAGATGACAAGCAATCTGATATAGGTTGTACTTGTACAGTCATTTTAAACATTTCCATATTAGTCATGTTGTGAAAGAAAAAACAAAACTAAAGGGAAAAACCATGAGAAAGAAAAAGCAAACAAACAAAAATGATAAAAATTGTATGCTTTGATTCACATTCAGTCTCCATAATTCTCTCTCTGGATGCAGATGGCATTTTCTGTTTCAAGTCTATTGGAATTGTCTTAGATCACTGTATTGCTGAGAGGATCTAAGTATATCACAGTTGATCATCACATAATTATGCTGTTATTGTGTACAGTGTTCTTCTGGTTCAGCTCACTTCACTCAACATCAGTTAATGTAAGTCTTTTCAGGCTTTTCTGAAATCAGCCTGCTCATCATTTTTTTATAAAACAATAACATTTCATCATATTCAGATACCACAGCTTATTCTGCCATTCCCTCAATTGATGGGTGTCCACTCCTTGCACCACAGAAAGAACTGCTATAAATATTTTTGCACATTCCCTTTTTTCTGATCTCTTTGGGATACAGATCCAGGAGTGTGGTTGCTGGATCAAAATTATGCACAGTTTTATAGGGAACTTTTTAATCTTTATAAAGCCTAGTATATCTGTCTTATGAGTTTTCAATATGTTGCATCTTACATCTATGTGTCAGTGAATGCCTAGTGGAATAGGCTTATGAGATCAATGAAAATAACTTTTCTAGATCAGGCATAGATTTTGATTTCAAATGGGCTAGAAACTTCCTCAAAATTTCTCTATCTTGCATTGTTGGTGGAGCTGTGAACGGATACAGCCATTCTGGAGAACAATTTGGAGCTATGCTCAAAAAGTTATCAAACTGTGCATACCCTTTGACCCAGCAGCATTTCTATTGGGCTTATATCCCAAAGAAATCATAAAGGAAGGAAAAGGCCCCACATGTGCAAGAATGTTTGTGGCAGCCCTTTTTGTAGTGGCTAGAAACTGGAAATTGAATAGATGCCCTTCAATTGGAGAATGGCTGAATAAATTATGGCATATGAATATTATGGAATATTATTGTTCTGTAAGAAATGACCAGCAAGATGATTTCAGAGAGGCCTGGAGAGACTTGCATGAACTGATGCTGAGTGAAATGAGCAGAACCAGGAGATCATTATACACGGCAACAACAGTACTATATGACGATCAATTCTGATGGACATGGCTCTCTTCAACAATGAAATGTTTCAAACCACCTCCAATTATTCACTGAAGAAAGCCATATACACCCAGAGAGAGGGATGTGAAATATGGACCACAACATAACATTCTCATACTCCGTGATTGATGTTTGCTTACATTGTGTTTCCTTTATCTGATATATCGTGTGTGTAGATAAGATTTTTCTTGCACAACAATGATAAGTTTGGAAATATGTATACATATATTCGATTTGCCAATATTTTAACATAATTAACATGTAGTGGATATCCTGCCATCTAGGGGAGGGGTGGGGAGTTGGGGGGAAAAATTTGTAACGGAAAGCTATGTAAGGGTTATTGTTGAAGAATTACCCACACATATGTTATGCAAATAAAATAAAATTAAAAAAAAATTTCTCTATCTTTATTGTACTTCTCCCCCTCCCAAAAAAAATAAAATAAATGTTTCCATAAGAACTACATAAAACAATAAGGAAGACAGATTTTGAGGGATGAGCATTTAGAACTCCAAAAATTCATTTTTTTGAAGGGAGAGTAATACTATTATCATTTGGTGTTAGGCAGTCATTTCAGTGGAATAAGTGAGATGCCCTTCAGTGTAGCTGTCTCTGTAAAGTATTTTGCACATTGCTATTTTCACTCTATTTCTCCAGCTCCAAAGGCCTTGCTAAAGTGGAGCATCATCTATTTTGCCCAATGATTCCATGCAGTGACTATAGTAATAAATTTGAACCCAGCATTCACTCCTCTACAATCTTTTTCTTGATAATCAACACTATGTTCATACTGAAAGAATATTGATTTCTTGTTTTCCTCATAATTTTCATCTCTCTTTTATAGGACTTTGTTACTACTGTTATCCGTCTGTTTGACAGCCCTTCGACTTCCATTCGAGCGAAAGCTTTTCTGGTTCTTTTATATGTTTTGCTCCATAACCGAGAAATGTTGCTTCTCAGTTGCCAAGCAAGGTAAGACTTTTCCCCCTTCCAAGAATTGCTTCAGTAAGTTTCAGTTGATAGCTGTGACAATCTTTGTAGTGATCGTGACATTTGACATTGATAATTTGCTATCTATTTTTAGGGTATGCCTTGGAATTGTGTTTTTCCACAGGAAAAACTTTCAGATAATGCACACAATGCTAGAAAACTAGCTTTTTCGAGACATACAATATAATATAATGTGTTGGGATAATAAGTTGATTCATTTGGCACTTGAAAAAGTCCTGGGAAATGGCAAGAACTCCCTGAGTAAGCCTTTGGGATAGCAATAAGAGCCTGGACAAAGCTGCCATTGGTGAGATTTAAGGAGTCTCATTGCACTGGCCTCTTTTATGGGTACTCAGTTTATTATGGTGACTGCAAACTAAAAGTCTACAGTTGTACAACTTATGGCCTAGAACATAAAAACTCTATTGGATGCATCCTGGGAGTCCTGGCCTTGGCCCAGTGACTTGGATTGTGTTTGAGAACTTGCTTTAGATACATATGTCAGAAATCTCCCTACCCCAGTACCCTGAAATTACCTTAGATTTGGAGAATATCAGCCAAGAATACCAACGTGCGCTTCATATATATATATATATATATATATATATATATATATATATATATATA
>JAJPUD010005832.1:74961-135505 GCA_023553655.1 Myrmecobius fasciatus
ATATATATATATATATATATATATATATATATATGGGATTTATACAAAGAATTTGGGAGTTGGAGGAGACCTCAGCAGCCAATTGTCCAACCCTAAGGACTCACCACTGTGCCAAATGCTCAGCCAGAACTCTAAGGAGGGGGGGCCTCCCGCCTCTCACTGCCTCCCACTCCATTTTTTTGCAAGCTTTAATTATTAGAAAAATTCTTCTGATAGCAAGCCACACTTTGGTTCTTGCCAGCGTCTGCCCATTCTACTGTGAAGCCAAACAGAACAAATCTAATTTCTCTTCTGATGGCATCCCTTCAGATACTTGAAGACGGCTGTCCTGGCCTCCGTCAGACTATTCTTCTGCAGGCTAACCAGACCCAGTCCTTGAATCAGTCTTTATGTGTTGTGGGCCCAAGGCCTATCCCTGTCTCCAGATACTCCCTGGCTTATGGCATGTGGCCCAAACTAGGTAAAGGTCTCCAGATGGGATATTATAAGCAAAGAAAATGGCAGGTCTGTTATCTTCCTATTCTGGGGAGCAATGTAGGGCACAATCACATTAGCTTTTTTGGCTGTCACATTGTACATCTCACTCATGTTGACCTTGTAATCCATTAACTCCTCCACCTAGGTTCTTTTTAAAACAACTTCTACCTGGTTCTCTCCCCTATGAGAAAATGTTTTTCTACTTAAATTCAAGACTTTACATGTATCCCAATTGAATTTTATCTCGTCAGATGGACTACTGTGCTTTATCCTGTCAAAATCCTTTTGAATCCTGACTCTCTTATTCAGTATATTAGCTATCCTCATAGCTTTGTATCATCAACCAATCTGTTGAAAACACTGTCTCATCTGTTAATACCAAACCATCTGTTAAACCTCAGGGCTAAGCACAGATCCCCAAGGCACTTCACCAGATACCTCTTGCCATATTCTCATTGAATGGTTAACCCTTACTCTTTAAGTATGTTTATTCACTTTGTTCTGAATCCTTTAAGTAGTAGTATTGTCTAATTGATATTTCTTCACTATCTCTACAAGAATAGTATGAGATACTTTATCAAAAGCTTTGCTAAAATCTATAGACAAAGCATTCCCCTCATTTGCTAATTTAGCAATCCCATATGAGAAGGAAATGAAAATTTTATCTGACATAATTTGTTCTTGAAGAAGCCATGTTGACACCGTCTGTGAACTTCCATTATAATCACTTATTGGCATTTTTCAATTTGTTTTTATGTGGTTAATTGTTAGTGACTACAAATTAAGAGTTTTCAGTAAAGCTGTCTTTCCCCCACTTTTCACAATAGGATAGCATTTTTCTCTCCCCTTTCCCTTAGGTTTTGGAATTTAAACTGAGGAAATGTCAAATGTTTGTTGTATAAGATGATCTAGAAGTAGGAAAAAAGAGGATGCTAAGCAGGGAACATAGAATGATGTGTCCTCTGGAAGAATAAGGGAGGCTAGAAGTGTGTTGAGGGTCTGTGAGGATCGGGGTGGAGTCAAGGAGACTCAGGGAAATTTACATAAGATTTTGGGGGAGTGGGAGATGTGAAAAACAGGGAGGTTCTGATAGATTACATTCAAGGCCCTATTCTTAACATTCAATGAGATGTAATAATATTCTGGACCAAATCACTTTTCATTGAGGGTTATTTTTAAGAATAGACAGAATTTTGAGTTATTCTTCTCTTCTGTGGAGATTAAATCATTTGCATTTCTAGAAGAAGTATCTTATTTTTTTTTGTACTTTTACCTTGAGGCTGTTTTAAATATCACATTAGCTGAAGTATTACTGAAGGTTTCGCAGTCCTGATGATTAAGACTTAAGAAGGAAGTTGCATAACACTATTCCCACTGCCTTGCATTAGTGAGGTATGGCAGCTTAACCAGAAAGATCTTCTACCATCACATAAGATAACTAAACTGGAGCTTATCTGGACCTTTGGAGTAGTCAAGGATCAGGGATTTGGTTTTCTGTAAAAAGCACTTTTTCTTTACCTCCATAAATTGAAAAGTTGGCAACTTTGAATAGGAGTACAGTAGTTATTATTAAGAGAATACATGTATACATACACGAGAGAAATAAGCATGGGCCTGTGGTTCATTATTATTTTATTGGCCTTTGTAAATTCAAATTTGAACTTGGAGTTATATTCAGAAGCAAATGCTAAATAGCATAGTACAAATAATGTAAAACAAGTACATTTCACTGTCTGTGAAATTGTTTTCCATCATAGACTGACTGGTTTTAGGCAAGCTGCATCTCAAGTGCTTTGTGGAAATCCCCCAACTGGAGGTTAGAAAGAAACGCATCTAGAAAAGGGGCGACATTTCTTTTGCACAAGAGTGCCACAATTTGTGTTAAACATACTTAGAAAAATGTTCCTCTCTTCCTGCCCCCGAAAACTCCAGAAGCAGCTGGGAATCTCAAGACTGCAAGAGAGACATGAAGCCTCAAATGTGGGATACTAGATAACCCAGCCTCATTATGCACATATTGCTTCCTGTCTACCAGCATCACTTTTGGCTTTTATGGGTTGAATCTCAACCAGTTTTTGTGTGATCTCAGCCCCCAAATCTGTCAGGCAGTGGACAGGTGGTCAGATTGAGCTGTCAGAGTCAGATAAAAAAGATATGATAGCCCCCAAATGCCTGACTATTTCTCTAAATGACTTCATACACACATTGAACATGACAGGTGATAAAATAGAGCCTTCTGGCTCACTACATACTATTGTCCTTTCAGTGGATGAACCGTCAGAGTTCACTGTGTGAATTTTCTTGGAAACTGAAATGGAATGCCTTATAATCCCCCCATACTCTCTTGGGATCTTCAGCATTACCACCCTTGTGGGCTTCAGTGATAGGAGAAACTTGGCTTTGATCAAAGAAGGATGTTTGCTCAAGAAATGTTCGTTGGAAATGGTTGGAGAAAAACCATCTGTCATTTTGAAAAAGGCTATTGCTGAAGTCAGGATAGTTGAAGTTAAGTAGCCAGACTTGAAAATTTGAGGTCAGGAAAAAAAAATTATTTATATGCCTGAAAATTGTTTTTTCTAACTCTTGAAAATAGATCTTTTAGATATATTTCTTATGTACTTTCAGCTCATCATGGTTATTTCCATTTTGTACTTAAAGGGATTTCCTTGAGCATATCATAACAATCCTGTTTAGTTTTAATATATGGAAAGATAATTTTAATCCTTCAAAGAAAGACATATAAGGTTATCCCACCCTACTTTAAATAACAGTGATAGGATTAAAGGTAAAAACTGTTAGGTCCTTGAAAGATTTTTATCAGATAGACTCACATAGCAATTATTTATTGAGTACATACTGTGGGCCAAATACCATGATAACTATGTGAGAAATTATAAAAACATCATATATATTCCGTTGTGTTTATGTGACAAAATTAATGCATGTGAAACATTTCAGGGCTAGTTCTAAGTGAGAGGCAGCATAGTGTAGATGGAGAGCTGCTTTTAGAACTAAGAAAACCTGGATTCCAATTCCACCTTAGATGGCCTAATTTTTCAGTGTAGTCTTCAGTTCTCTAAGAAGATACAACTCACTTTGGTAGATGGATTTTTATTTCCTAAGAGTTCATAATATCAGGGAAATAAGAAATGTAGATTCTTATCCCTAAGTATAGTAGGGATATTGAAATACATAGTGGGCTGGAGTAGTTGGGGAGGGCCTCATGGAGAAGTGAAATAGGTCCAGAGGCTTGAGAGATGGAAAAGAATTTGGTTAAGTAATGGGTTGGAGACAAAAAGATCATTTTAGATTGGGGATGGTATAAACAAACAACTCAATCAGAGAATCCATTGATATGGAGACTGATTCTTGAAGAACTTGACCTCAAGTTGGTGAAGTCCTGACATTCAAGTGAGTTGTCTTTGAGTGGGGGAGGGCTGTGCAAGGTCACTTGCCTCATTTTCTCCTCCAGAGCCATCAGGGTCCAGTGACCAGAGATAGATCAGGATGATTGGAGATGGCCCTGGATGCAGTGGGAGACCTTGGTCTTTTTAAACTAAGGTCTCTGGGAAATGCCCATTCAGTGATTAATGCTAGGTAAGAACTGAGGCAAAGAAAGGTCTCTTTTACCTAGTAAAAAAAAAAAATCCAATCTGGGAAGGGAAGACCCTCCAGGGTTTCTGTCATCAAAACAGAAACAGTTGTTATTTGTATTCACTCTTGATTAAATCAGGGCCCCAAAAATAACCAATTGGTGTTGGTCTGGGACCTATTGTTGGCCAATCAATGAGAATCAATGAGAGTGATTTGAGGTTAAGGTATGGTCCAAAAGAAAGAGATCTAGTCTGTAAACTTCAAGACATTTGAGAGGAAGGAAAGAAGGAAGGAAGGAAGCAAAAGGAAGGAAGGAGAGAAGGAAGGAAGGAAAGGAGATCAAAAAGTCAGGGAAGAAGGGAAGGAGGGTAGAAAGAAGGAAAAAAGGGAAAGAGGGAGGAAAGGAGGGAAGCAGGGAAGGAGGGAGGAAGGAAGGGAAGGAATAAAATGTGGAAGATAATGAGGTGACAGTCCTATTGGAGCAGTTTGTATTGAGTCTACTACAAAAAAGGGTGGGATCCTAAGTCATGCAAAAGAACTTGGATTTGATGCAATCTGGGATCACTGTACATTCTTGAGTAAAGAATTAGTCTGATAGGCATATGCAAATTGAGGAAGAGGGCATAGAGGCAGGGAAAAAGATGGGGAGGTTGTATTATTTTATAAGTGAGGTCACAGGGGAGTCGTGACTGGGACAATCGAAAAGAATGGAAATGGAACAATTAGTCTTGGTGATAGGTTCTCCATGAATCTAGGTGAAAGATACCAAATGGATGGACCTGGGATAGGTGGATAGTGAACCTGGTTGAGGTAATGGTGAGACATCATACATAATGTTTTGGAGATGTTTGGAAATGCAGTACTGAAAAATAAGAGGCTAGGGCTGGAGGTAGAAATTTCCTAGTCAGCATAGCTTGGTGATAGCTGAAGCCATTGTAATGGGAAATTCATTAGAAGGAGGCAATGTAAAGAGGGAATAGAAGAAGCTCAAGCTGGATTGTTGGCTTCCATGTGTGTAATTTTTAATGTCCCCAGCTAGATCATATGTTCTTGTGCAGTAGATGGAACACTGAGCTGCTTCTTCATTAGTCCAAATCTACTCTCAGACACTTGCTAGATGTCTTGATAAGTCACTTGTTTGCCTCAGAGAAGAAAATGGCAAATCACTCCTGTATCTCTTCCAAGAATATCCCAAATGGGGTCATGAAGAGATCCCAGCTGGAATCACCAAACATCAACAAAAACCATGTTTTCTATGTACTTGTGTCACTTATAAGTGCTTTACAGCTTGTAAGCTCTCAGTATGTGTTGACTAGTGGAGGTGAACTGAAGAGTTGAGAAATAGGTTTAATATTATTGCTTTAAGTTCCTACTATGTGCTGGGTCCTAGACAGATAAAGATGAAGATGAGGGGCTCTGTTGGACACAGCTGAATGAGGGAATGTGTAGCAGATGAAGGCAAAAACAGGACCATAAGAAATTCCAAGAGCCAAAGCAATCCAGATGGGTAGAAGAGAAGCAGAAGAGGAGCATGTGTTAGAGTTTAGAAAGTCTCCTGAGGAGTACTAGCAGTAGTTGAATGGGGGGAGCCAGGGGAGAAAGGCCACACTCTTTGAAGTTTCCTGAGATTATTGTGAAGTTTTAGTTATGACATTTGTAATTGGACTCAGTCCCATACTACACAAGGACTGTCATTTCAGTTTTATCTTAGAGCAGTTTTAAATTGTCTATAGAAGCTATAATCTGATGTTTCTCTCCAGATATTATTATAATTTTCTTGCTCGGTGTGTGAATTCTTTTAGTAACTAATGTTTTCTTTATCAATAAAGTTAATTTCTCCTATCCTAGCTCACTGGAACTCATTATGCAAAATGGAGACAGTAGGAGGGAGAACGTGAAGAAATGGGACATTATATTGGGATCTAGTTACTTTTATAATATTTTGTACCCCAGAGGCCTTTTATTTATTTCAACAGGGAAAAAAATGTTTTCTCATGTGTTAACAGGTCTGCACTGCACGGTCTTTAGCTATTCAAGAGTAATTCTTGCCTTGAGGAAAAATGACCAAAATTGTTTGGGAGTTTTAAAATTAAGCAATACCTGGGGTAGCTTTAAAATGGATAACTTAGATTTCTAGATAAAAATTTGCTTGCCTTAATGTTGAAATAAACTTATAAAAATTCTAGTGTAAACTGCTGTCTTATACTCTTTAAGATTTTCTTTAGTAATATTTTGTTGAAGCTAGAAAAAAAGACAGTCAATATGTACTGAAAAAATTATATTGCTTCTGCCCTATAAAATTTGATGAAAGACAATCGATAATAAGAAGAAAGTTCAGACTGAATTAATTATATCAGATGAAGCAGTAGCCAAATAATAACTAGCCCAGAGCAGGGCTGCATGGATGGCCATTGTCAAGATAAATGTCCTTCTATTGGGATTTGGACAGGGTTTTTATTTTAACCAAGGTATCGAAATTAATACCACTGTGAAGCTCTGAGTGAATTGCTGCTGCAATTTTACAATTCTCTAAAAAATTATAGTACATATCTATGAGTGTAAAGTAAACTCAGGGCTGAAGTCAAATGATATTCTCCTTCCAAAGAAAAGAGGATAAAGAACAGAGTATGATTTTCATGCAGACAAGGAACTAAAATTCGTGTACACTTGGCTTAACCAGAGGGACAATGGACTTGGTGCAATTTTTCTTACCATTAACACCATGAATATTTGATGTGTTTGAAGCAGAAAAATTAAGAGATGAGAAAATACATGAAGATATATGATGCAATGATAGAAAGGAAATGGGTGATTTGGAATAGGGTAGGGCTAGGTAAAGGAATGAGGAATATGTCATTTTGTGGGAAGGAATTGGAATGTTAGCAGTTTATCTCAGCCTTATTTGTAATGCCATAGAAAAATGTGAAAAAGGTGTGAGGTATCTGCTTTTATATGGTCATCTCGCTTTCTTCTCCAATTCATGATGCTATGCCATGATTTATTCTTACCTTCTCTTTGACTTTCTGAATACTAAAGGCTTTTTGTTTGCTTAATTTGGGGGGGGGATGGGAATAAGCATTTATTAAATATTTACTCTTTGAAAATAAGCATTTATTAAATATATAATAAGCTGAACATTTTAGCTTAGATGCCCGTGGTAGAACTTTGTTCAAGGGGATCAGTATACTTTATAGACAGTCAATTATTTCTTATTAATTTCCTACATTTAGATCATTAGCACCCTTCTGTTTCATCCTTATCTTATATTATTCCCAAACTGGACCATTCTGTCCCTTCGAAACATAAGCTTGCACCCTTAGAATCATTGCCTTTTCTCAGGTTCTTTGTATTCTATGCTAAATGCCCCTTTTCTCTTCACTTGTTCAATCTTTTCAAACTCTCTAAAATATCACCTTCTGCCAGAAGTTTCTCTTAATACTCTCCATTTATTATTGGCTTTTCTCTTCCTGTCCCCAATCTCATAAGTCACTTTTTGGGGGGGGTAACCACAATACGTGTTTATTTTATCTCCTTAACAAATTGTAATCTCATTAAAGACAGAGTCCTTGTCATATCAAAACTTTGTGTTTTCCCTTCTTGCTGAGCACTGCTCTGGCAGAAAGTGTTTTTTGTTTGTTTGTTTTTTCTTTTTCTTTTTTTTTCATTTTATTAAAACTTTTTATTTGCAAAACATATCTATGGGTAATTTTTCAACATTGACTCTTGCAAAGCTTTCTGTTACAAATTTTCCCCCCTTAGTTCCCACCCCTCCCCTAGATGGCAGAAAGTCTACTATATGTTAATTATGTTAAAATACTTGACAAATCGAATATGTGTATACATATTTTTACACTTATCTTGCTGTGCAAGAAAAATTGGATCTACAAGAAAAAAAACCCCAAAACCTGAGAACAAAAACATAATGCAAGCAAACATCAATAGAGAGCATGAAAATGTTATGTTATGGTCCACATTTCACATCCTTCTCTCTGGGTGTATATGGCTTTCTTCACTGAACAATTGGAACTGGTTTGAAGCATTTCATTGTTGAAGAGAGCCATGTCCATCAGAATTGATCCTCATATAGTATTGTTGTTGCTGTGTATAATGTTCTCCTGGTTCTGCTGATTTCACTCAGCATCAGTTCATGCAAGTCTCTCCAGGCCTCTCTGAAATTGTCCTGCTGGTCGTTTCTTACAGAACAATAATATTCCATAACATTCATATACCATAATTTATTCAGCCATTCTCCAATTGATGGGCATCCATTCAGTTTCCAGTTTCTAGCCAATACAAAAAGGGCTGCCACAAACAGTTTTGCACATATGGGGCCCTTTACTTTCTTTAAGATCTCTTGGGATATAAGCCCAATAGAAACTCTGCTGGGTCAAATGGTATGCACAGTTTGATAACTTTTTGAGCATAGTTCCAAATTGCTCTCCAGAATGGTTGGATCCGTTCACAGCTCCACCAACAATGTATCAGTGTCCCAGTTTTCCCACATCCCCTCCAACATTTGTCATTATCTTTTCCTGTCATTTTAGCCAATCTGACAGGTGTGTAGTGGGTACCTCAGAGTTGTCTTGATTTGCATTTCTCTGATCAATAGTGATTTGGAGCACCTTTTCATACGACTGGAAATAGTTTTAATTTCATCATCTGAAAATTGTCTGTTCATATCCTTTGACCATTTATCGATTGGAGAATGGCTTGAATTCTTATATATATGAGACAATTCTCTCTATATTTTAGAAATGAGGCCTTTATCAGAACCATTAAATGTAAAGATGATTTCCCAATTTATTGCTTCCTTCCTAATTTTGTCTGCATTAGTTTGTCTCCATTACATATGATGCTTACTGATGCTACTGATCGTTTTAAGGAAAAGCCCATTTATTCCTATACTCTCTAGTGTTTTTAAAGGAAGGAAGTGTTTTAAGAAAGAAATGTTTTGTTGTAACTATTCTTAAAAGTATTTCAGCAAGTCTCTAGGCATCTTAAAGTAGTACTTTCCAGAAATTACTCAAATTACTTTATGTGTATTCTAAAAAAATTCAATTTAATTCAGTAAACATTAGTATGTGCTAGGTACTGTGGGAAGTGCTGGGGATACAAATAAGGAAAAACAAAACTTTCCAGGAGCTTACAATCCAAGAATTACTCTCAGCCACCTTAGATCTAATAGGTGGAGATAGGGCCCAAGAGGAAGCTGAAAAAAGAGGACTGGAGTGGGAGACAACCCAAGAGGATGTCCAAGTATCCAATGTGGGGACATCTTGTTCTGTAGAGTCAAAGCCAGGCAGAGCAGCAAATGCAAAGTGAGCTGAATCTGATTTCTCCCTTTTGCAAAGGAAGGCATTGGGAGGAATTTGGTACTCTGCACTCCAGACCTCCAATCAGAGGCTGAGGGAAGGGTAGAATTTAGGAAGGAATGAATTTGTTCCCTGGAGGTGAATGGTGGGCAGGCAGCAAATGCAAAGTAGGGTGAGCTGATTACAGTTTTTGCTCTCTACAAAGGAAGTATTTAGGAGGAGTTTGGTACTCTGCTCTCCAGACCTCCAAAACTTGATTTAGCTTCAGTGTATGAGATCCAAAGTGACAATTTATCCTGAGAAAGCCATCCTGTTCTGGAGTTGAAAAAGAGCAGAATCATAGAGATTGGAGTGAGAAAAGTACAAAGGGAAAAATAATAAAGGTGTTGGTAGCTTGTTAAATTTTAAAACCTTTCAGAATCTATTTTACAATTGACTGAGAGCCTATTTGGAAAATAATGATTAAATTTAAAATATTCAATCAGCATGATGCTCAAGAGCTGCCTATGGATGTAACTGAAAATGAAGCTTTTCCTTAGAATGCAATCTTCCTGATAGAAATTTGTCATTTGAGCTGTGATACTCTTTTCAGAACTTTCAGTACCCTTGTAATCAATTTCCATTACCAGTCATTCTAAGGGTAGTTGCACTAAAGCTGTTTTAAAATGACAATAGCTCATTCTGACTGTTCCTTGGATTTGATTCTTATAGTAATTTTCTTTTTTTCCATTGTCTTCATGTAGTATTTCTTTTCTCTCCATCTATTAAGATGATTTACAAATGTGATATTTAACAAAAAGAGAATCTTCAAATTTTTCTAAGAATTTCTTAGTCCCTTATCCCCATCTCCTTTAATTTTTTTAAGCAAAAAAGTAGAAGATAGAATACTGAGGATGAATTATAAAATCGCTTTGTCATATTTAAATATTTTAAAGATGATATTTAAGCAGAAATTGATGCTTTGGTCTGTACTAACCATCAGTCTTGAATGGAAACATTTTCAAGATACAAGCCCTTTCCACTCATTTTATTTTCTAGTATTTTGTTTGGAAACAATATTATGATTCATTTTTATTTCTTTTCTCTTACTATGGATAACTTTTAGTGTCAGAATTTAAGCTTTAGAATCAAAGAATTACATGCCTTGAGCTTTCCTTTTGAAGATTTAGGGAGGCCATTCCATAGAGAAGAAAGAAAGAATAAAAGTTAAAGTTACTCAAGAATTTGATGATTCCATACAGGTAATTTTATCCATTCACATTTCATTCATGAAGTTTGTACTCATCTTTTCATACTGGAGTTCATGAGCTGAAAGATTTGCTAATTTTCTATGTTAGCCACTAGACTAAATGGAGGAGTAAGTTTATTACTTGTTTCTCAAGTGCACATTCAATATTAGTTCCTTACTATAACTGAAGAGGATCAGAAAACATGACAAACTAAAAATGGCTCTCAGGCTCTAGTTTTATTTCCAGTTTCATTTTGTATTCTTTCAGTGGGGTGGGGCAGAGTGGAACAATGCAGGAATTCCAGGTATTGTGGGTAGAGGAAAAATGAAGATTAGGAATGATGATGAAGAAGAACTTTGCATGAAATATGAAAAAAGTTCTAAAATCTTGAAAAGGGACACCAGGCACTTATTTAACTATGACTTATTGTTGACTAAAAGCCATGTCAGGACAACATATGTTTAAAAGATTTTGTATTTTTTTTTACTTGAAAAATCAAGGAGAGTTAGTTCTGTTGCTTTTCCCTTTTAATTTTCGTGAGCTGAGCCTTATTTTTCACTTTGTGTATAGAAACAGCTCTCAAGTTCTTTAGTCTCCTCCAATGGGAATCTTACTTCCAATCACCTTTAGAAATGGTATGTGACAGTAGACTACATAATTATTTCATATGAAATGGTGTAGCTTCAACAAATCAAGAGTTTTGTAATGAGTTATTTTTACCTCTTTTGTTACTATTCAATTGGAGCCAAGAGTAAAGTGTAGGAATCGAAATGGGGATTGGAATGACCACTAGCTTCTTCATATAAATATTTAAGAGATCTTTTAGGTCATGAGTGAGGCACATGGCTTTTTTAAAGCTTTAGTGGTCCCTTTTGACCTCTGGCCATCTACTTATGAGAGAAACCTTGTTAGACCAGATCATTTCAAGTACATGTCTCCTTCCCTGTCACCTTATAATTTTGTGATTATGCTGAATGTTCCTTAATTCCATTTTGGTAGCTTTTCTTTCTTTCTGTTTTTTTTTTTTTTTTTTGATGATTTTCATTCTAACTACAGTATATTTCAATTTACTCTAAAATATTATAGTCATTTGTGATCAGACCATATCTAAAATAACTAATACCTTCCTTTAACAGTTTGGTGGATTTGTAATATCATCAAAGTAACTATTTTCTCCATCAGTACAGATTAAAATGCATCCACGTTCTCTTAACCTATGTGATTCTCATGAGTTATCTACTATACATTTTGACCATGGTTAGACATCATTCTGGGATCTTTCTCTAGTCTTTCTGATATTTTACATGTACCATCAGAACATAAGTTATCTCCATTGGTTCCTTCTTACTAAATGATACATCCATCTTCTTTTCTGGTCTCTCACAACTCTCAAATGATATCATCATTGCTGCTACTGCACAATTTTGGGTTTGTCATAATTCTTTGGAGACTGTGGTATTTAGTAACATATAAGAATATTGTTGCTACAAAGATGAATCTTTCTTTTAAAAAGAAGCTTAGGCAGGGGTGGTGGTCATTAAAAATAATTCATAATTTCCCAAAGACAATTCAGTTCCTTTCTTTCCATAAAATTCTGAGCCCAACTCATTTTTTATTTCCATTATTCTTTCCATAATATACATCAGCTCAAAGAATTGTACATCCAAATTACATTTCGATTAAATGGAAACCAATCTTGCTGACCATAAGGAATCCTTCACTTACTTGGTTTTACTAATTTGGAGAGTCAGACCAAGCTCTTTTCTGTGGTTAGGGATCTTATTTAGGTAGCTCTGCAGTGTTTCAAGGATTGATAATCAGCACAATCTCATTGTAAAAAGAATGGCTGCCACATGCATTACTCCCTCTTCTTTCTGTCTAAATTCATAATCAGATCAATTCTGTCTTTCCTCCTCAAAACTGTCAATCTATTGCCTTGTGTTTCTATTTGCCATCTCTCTAACTTTGCAAATGAAAATTTCTCTCTTGTTAGCAGTCATCAAAGTATATTGCCTCAAACTATCTCTACTTTTGTATTTGTATTATCGTGGTGTTTGGCAGTGAAAAAATTTCTGTTTTCATCCATTCATTCAAATAGGACCTTGTCAAGGGGCCTAATCTTTCTAGGAAATTTTTCCACTAGGACTCTGCACTGGATCTGACAAATCTTAACAATGGCCAAGACCTTTGGCAAGCATACATGTTTCTCTTTTATGCTTCAGTTGATATCAGTCAGGAACACTGCGCAAAGTTATTTGTTAAATCTTTGAGGAATCTTGTATATGCACACACATACACATACACACATGTATATACACAAATATATGTATACATACAAACACATACATATACAAATGAGATACCTTTTTTGGAGGAGAACCTTTATTGCATCTTTAGGGGATTTAATGATGGAAAGGGACTTTGGCAACCTCTTAGTCCAACCCTGACATGAAAGAAGTCCATACCACAACATCTTTTTAGAACTATTGTCTAACCATGTCTGTATTAATGTTGAATTTTTTTGAATCAGTACATAAAAGTTCAAATTTATCCTTGTTAAATTTGATCTCAGTGTCAGCCTAATGCTAATAACTTATTTGGATCTCTGTATTTTACCACATGAAATGTTTTTTTACAGTAAAAAACAATCAATACTTTTAATTTTGTAACACACATTTCAGGCAATTGTGCTATTGCAAAGATGTGATTTGTTATTAGTAGCGTTTGTAAAAACTTCCCATTATTTTCACATGTATTTATCAGGATGACCTCTATAGAGTATAGGGATTATTATTATAAAATTTTTTAGACATAGGAAAGTAGGGTTATGGGAAAGTAGTTAATAATATTTTATTAGTCATCTTTTTAATAACAATAATAACCCTTTTATTCCGCTTTCATTACTGTTGTTGGTTTTTTTTCTATAATTAGCCAAGCAGCACCATATGAAAAAATACTCTAAACTATTGAGTAGAGAAATATAAATTAAAACATCTCTGAAGTACCACCTCATACTCCTCAGATTAGCTAATATAACAGAAAAAGAAAATGAAAAATGCTGGAGGGGATGTGGGAAAATTGGGACATTAATGCATTGTTGGTGGAGTTGTGGAACTGATCATTGTGGAGAACAATTAGGAATTCTGCCTAAATGCCTATAAAGCTGTACCTACCATTAAACCTGACAATACCACTACTAGGTCTCTATCCCAATGAGACCAAAACACAAAGGACAAAAAAAAAAAGGAAAAGGCTATATTTGTTTAAAAATACTTATAGCATCTCTTTTTGTAGTGTCAAAGAATTGGAAGTGGAGGACATGGCCATCAAGTAGGGAATGGCTGAACAAATTGTGGTCCCTATTGCAATGGAATACTGTTATACTAGAAGAAAATGATTAGCAGGATCTTTTCAGAAAAGCCTGGAAAGAACTACATGAACTGTTGCAAAGTGAAGTGAGTAGGAGAACATTGTAAACAGTACCAGCAATATTGGACAATGATCACTGTGCTGTTCTCAGCAATGTAGTGATGTTGGACAAATCCTAAAGAGTTATGATGGAAAATGCTTTCCACTTCCAGAAAAAGAACTAATGGAGTCTAAATGCATTTCAAAGCTTTTAAAAGCTTTCTTTTTCTCTCTCTGTATTTGGTCTGTTTTCTATCACAACATGACTCATACAGAAATTGATTTTGCAATAAGGCATGTGTACAACCTAAATCAAATTGCTTACTTTCTCAATAAGAGGGCGAGACAGGGAGAGAATTTAGAACTCAAAACTTGTAAAAAAAAAGTGTTAAAAGTTGTTTTTGCATGTATTTGGCAATAACATTAAAGGCAAAAAAAAAATGTGAGCTCCTTGAAGGCAGAAGCAATCTTTGATTTTGTCTCTATTTCTCAAGCACTTAACCCAGAGTTTCACACATAGTAGGTGCTTAACATTTCATGTGGTAAAATACAGAGATCCAAATAGGTTATTAGCATTAGGCTGACACTAAGTGAGATCAAATTTAATGAGGATAAATTTGAACTTTTATATAATGATTCAAAAAATTCAACATTATAACAGACATGGTTAAACAATAGTTCTATTGTTATTGTGTATTGACTTATTGGAAACAAACATATATTGAGCCATTAATTACTCCTCTTTGGAATTAGTAGCAATTCCAAATCTATATAAGTGAATTTATTATCTCCATCTTGTCTGCAGAGGTAACCTGAGAGATTTTTGCATGATAGTTTTCTTGGCTGACATCTCAATATACTGTACCTGTTATATTCCTTAAAGAGAGAAAGGGGGATTGTTTGGCATGCTCTGTTCTTAATTAAGTAATATTGGCTCATTTTATATTACATCCCTTCTAAAAGAAGTCCAGGATATTTCATACTAGACCAGAAGCAGTGTGTAGACAGCTGACCTCAGAGTCAGGAAGACCTCACAAAATAGCCATGCGACACTCAGGGCAAGCTACAATCTCTGCATTGATATAGATCTGTTCCAAAAAGAAGAACCCTTCCATGAATTAATACTGTTTCATGAAATCACTCATCTGAGAAATGCCATAAAAATGCTGAGCCACTGCCAGTGAGATTGGAAAGATTGCAGATAATGGGGAGGTTCCATTGGGAGATAATGGGACCCACAAACTGTAGGCCAGTCACTTTGATTTTTATTTGTAGGAAAAAATTCTCAAATGGGTCATTAAAGAGATGATAGGTAAACATGAAGCCAAATGGTGATTACTGAGAGCCATCATGGCATGCCTGAAAAGAGGAAATGGCGAGCCTTTCTATTTCGACATGGTTACTAAATTGTATTAGCAGAATGCTGTTGCTATTGTTTAATTAGATTTTTAACAAATCATTTCATAAATTTTTTTTTACTATTTTTTGTGGAAAAGATGGAGAATCATGGGCTAGACAATGAAATGGATTTGGAACTGGTTGAATGACAGACTGAAAAAAGCAGATGTTAATGGTGCAATGTCAGCTTAGTAGGATTACTTCTGGCTAGGAGCCTGCATTTTTTGTTAGTGATATATACATATATATATTGTCATAGAGGAATGTTTGTCAGATTTTGGATAATAAATGAAAAAGGGAAAAGGACCCACGCGTGCAAAAATGTTTGTAGTAGCCCTTTGTGTAGAGGCAAAAAACTGGAAATTGAGTGGATGCCCATCAATTGGGGGGGGGGGAATGGCTGAATAAGCTATGGTATATAAATGTTATAGAATAAGCCTGAGGAGACTTACATGAACTGATGCTAAGTGAAGTGAGTAGAACCAGGAGATGGTACATGGCAACAAGATTATTTGATGATCAATTCTGATGGAAGTGGCTCTTTTTAACAAAGGAATGATTCAGGTCAGTTCCAATGGTCTTGTGATGAAGAGAGCCATCTATACCCAGAGAGATGACTGTGGAAACTGAATGGGATTCACAACATAACATGTTCACTCTTTTTGTTGTTATTTGCTTGCATTTTGTTTTCTTTCTCATTTTTTCCTTTTTGATCAGATTTTTCTTGTGCAGCATATAATTGTAGAAATATATATATAGAGAGAGATTACACATTTAACATATATTTGATTGCTTGCTGTCTAGAAGAGGGGATTGAGGGAAGTGAGGGAAAAATTTGGAACATAAGGTTTTGCAAGGCTGAGCATTGAAAATTATCTATGCATATTTTGAAAATAAAAAGTTTAATAAAAAAGAAAACAGATTAAAAATATAAGAAAAAAAAGAAAGCAAAAAAAAATTCTAGATTATACCATGGTGGGGAGAGACAGAGACAGAGACAGAGACAGAGACAGAGAAAGAGACAGAGAGAGACAGAGAGAAACAGAGAGAGACAGACACAGAGAGAGAGACAGAGAGAGAGAGAGAGAGACAGAGAGAGAGAGAGAGAGAGAGAGAGAGAGAGAGAGAGAGAGAGAGAGAGAGAATAAGGATCCAAAAGGACCTTGAGAAGCTAGAAGCTCTCCAAAAGGTAATAAGATAAATTGAATAGGAATAAATGGAAAATCTTATTCAAAGCCTCAATTTCTTATTTACAAAATGGGGGAAGGCATAGCGAAATAACTATTTGTTTGAAAACTGGGAATTTCAGTTGACTGCTAGTTCGACATGAGTCAGTAATATGATGCAGCAGCCAAAAGTGCCAAGAAATCTTGATTGCATTAAGAGGACCATAGTGTCCAACAGGAAGGAGATGATTGCCTCATTGTTCTTTAATTTTGTCAGACCCCATCTGAGTCAGGACATCTTGGGGAGAATAGTAATTCCAAGGGAAATGTACAGAGGTATGGAAACCAGAATTGTGAAGAGTTATGAGTCTTTATCTTATGTGTATCAGTTAGTGGACCTGGGGATGTTTGTAACCTAGAGAATCTTGGTAAGGACAGTTAAATTCTTTAAAGATTTTGTGATCTTTATTATTTTGCATTAAATTCTAATTGAAGGGAATTCCCTATGATCTGCACCTACTTTATCAAATTTGCAAGTAACCCAGCTGTACCTCTTTACTTTGTGTAATTATTTTTGTTATTAATCTTTCTGAGCTTTACAATGGAAATATTAACTCTTCTTCTTCCCTACCTCACAGAACTAGGTGGAATGGCCCTGGTGCTTGGGGTCTATGTGCTCTTAGGCAAATCACTTACCCATCCAATTCTTAAGCTTTAAAAGGATGCTGCTGGCTCTAGATTACTAATCTGTGATATTATGGAAAGTTATTTATCTCAGATAAAAAGAGGCTGAGATCCTGCAGGTTGTGGGAGGCACTGTTCAGAAGTGGTAAAATCTAGAAATAGAAAAATATATCTATGGGCAGGCTGCTTTCATTTTTGGAGATGTTACCAAGGACAGCTAGGTACAAAAGTATTTTGCTATGAAAATATCTAACTGGGAGATGGCAACATAGAGGCTAGTATCCCGCTGAACTTTCCCAATATTCTCCTCCAAACAACTTTAAAAATATACCCTGAATCAAATTTTGAAGTGGTTGAGGCCACAGAAGGTCAGAGAGAGACATTTTTCCCGCCTAAGGCAACTTAGGAGGTCCACAGGAGAGGTCTGTCAC
The DNA here is from genome assembly GCA_023553655.1 of Myrmecobius fasciatus. Taxonomy (NCBI): domain Eukaryota; kingdom Metazoa; phylum Chordata; class Mammalia; order Dasyuromorphia; family Myrmecobiidae; genus Myrmecobius; species Myrmecobius fasciatus. Next base: position 92,661 of record JAJPUD010005832.1, read on the forward strand.
CTTGGGCTGGGTGCAGACTAGAGCATGTCGTGAGTGCCCCTGGCAGAGGATGGCAGCAGCAGCAGGAACAGCTTTGGGAGTGCTCAGGCCAGAGACAACCAGGGGGTCAGACAAGCCACAAAGAGATCACAGGCAGCCCTTTGCTGGCAATGGGTGCAGCTGGCACTGATTGGCACCTCCCTTGCCCATAAAAAATGGTTCTCAGTAACAGTCTCAGGGCAGAGTTCTTGTGATTGGTCACAGCCACAGGGTCAAGAGGGGCACTAGTGCTTGTGGCTGCAGGAAAGCAGGACAACGGGGAGAGGGTGGGGAATGGCCAGGGCAGATTGGGGGAAGCAGTGGTGCCTTTGGAGCAGAGACAGAATAAAAAGAGAGAGAGAAGGATAAAGAGAGGAAAACAGGATGAAGGAAATGCAGACTTAGAGATAATAAATGCAAATGGCAATGGGATGTTAACCAGAAGCAGATAGCAGAATGGACTGGAAACAAAAATCTATTATGTTGTATACAAAATTGAAGGGTGAGAGCAGACTCTTATTCCTTTTTTTTTAATTAAAGCTTTTTATTTGTATAACATATGTGTGGGTAGTTCCCCAGCATTGATCTTTACAAAGCTTTCCATTACAAATTTTACCCCCAGTCCCCTCCCCTCCCGTAGATGGCAGGAAGTCCACTACATGTTAATAATGTTGAAATACTTGACAAGTTGTGCAAGAAAAATCCTATCTACAAGAAAAAAAAGAAAATCAGAGAAAGGAAACACAATGCAAGCAAACCTCAATAGAGAGCATGAAAATGTTACGTTGTGATCCACATTTCATTTCCCTCTCTCTGGGTGTATATGGTTTTCTTCAGTGAACAATTGGAACTGGTTTGAGACAATTCTTTGTTGCAGAGAGCCATGTCCATCAGAATTGATCATCATGTAATACTGTTGTTGCTGTGCATGATGATCTCCTGGTTCTGCTCATTTCACTCAGCATCAGTTCATGCAAGTCTCTCCAGGCCTCTCTGAAATCATCCTGCTGGTCCTTTCTCACAGAACAATAATATTCCATAATATTCATATACCATAATTTATTCAGCCACTCTCCAACTGATGGGCATCCCTTCAGTTTCCAGTTTCTAGCCACTACAAAAAGGGCTGCCACAAACATTCTTGCACAAGGTGGGTCCCTTTCCCTCCTCTAAGATCTCTTTGGGATATAGGCCCAGTAGAAACACTGCTTGGTCAAAGGGTATGCACAGTTTGACAACTTATTGAGCATAGCTCCAAATTGCTCTCCAGAATGGTTGGATCCGTTCACAGTTCCACCAACAATGCATTAGTGTCCCAGTCTTCCCACATCCCCTCCAACATTCATCATTATCTTTTCCTGTCATTTTAGCCAATCTGACAGGTGTGTAGTGGTACCTCAGAGTTGTCTTAATTTGCATTTCTCTGATCAATAGTGATTTGGAGCAACTTTTCATATGACTAGAAATGGTTTTAATTTCATCATCTGAAAATTTTCTGTTCATATCCTTTGACCATTTATCTATTGAAGAGTGGCTTGAATTCTTATATATATGAGACAATTCTCTATATATTTTAGAAATGAGGCCTTTATCAGAACCATTAAATGTAAAGATGATTTCCCAATTTGATGCTTCCCTCCTAATCTTGTCTGCATTAGTTTTATTTGTACAGAAACTTTTTAACTTAATATAATCAAAATTATCTATCTGGTGTTCAGTTAGGAGTTCCAGATCTTCTTTGGACATAAATTTATTCCATCTCCACAGCAGACTCTTATTCTTCAGCTGAAGTGAAGAGGGCAGAGGTGGCCATGAGTTCAGACAAAGCAAAAGCAAAAAATGACCTAGTTGAAAGAGATATTCAAGGAAATTACATTTTGCTGAAAGGTACCATTGACAGTGAAGTAATACCAAAAAAATTTACAGCAAGTTTCTCTAATAAAGATCTTATTCAAGTATATAAGGAACTGAGTCACATGTATAAAAAATAAGAGCCACTTCCCAATTGATAAATGGTCAAAGGATATGAATAGGTAGTTTTCAAAACAATAGGTGGTTTAATTTAAAAAATTAAAGATATCTATAGTCATATAAAATACATATTAAATCATTAGAGAAGGACAAATTAAAACAACTCTGTGGTATCACCTCATATCTATCAGAAATGGCAAAAGGTGGAGGGGATATGTTATTGAATTGTTGGTGGGTTAATGAACTGGTACAACCATTCTGGAGAACAATCCATGGGATTGTACCCAAAGGGTATAAAACTGGCATACCCTTCAACTCAACAATACCACTACGAGATTACGAGATCTGTATCTCAAAAGGGATCCTAAAGAATAAGGGAAAGGACCTATTTGTACTAAAATATGTGTTGCAGCTCTTTTTGTGGCAGCAAATAATTGGAAATTGAGGAGATGCTCATCAATTGAGGGATGGATGAACAATTGTGGCATGTGATTGTGATGGAATACTCTTGTGCTATGGGAAATGATGTGTGAGGGGGTTAGTTTCAGAAAACAAAAACGTGGCAAGACTTTTATGAACTGATGCAGTGAAGTAAGAAGAACTGGGAGAGAAGCAGTGTGGCAATGATGATCAACTGTGTGAAAAGACTTGGCTACTCAGATCAATTTAATAATCTAAACCATTTCCAAAGGACTCATGATGACAAAATGTTATTCACCTCTAGAGAGAGAACTGTTAAACTCTGAGTGTAAAGTGAAGTATAATTTTCTCATTTTTTGGTGATATACTAAGATGGAAATATGTTTTGTATAATTTCATACGTATAATTTATATAGTGTTTGCCTTCTCAGTGGGTGGGGGGAGGATTGAGAGGGAGAGAGAGAGAGAGAGAGAGAGAGAGAGAGAGAGTGAGTGCCTGGACCTCAAAATTTAAAAAGAAAAGAATGTTAAAAAAATAACATATTAGAAAAATAAATTTTAAAAAAGAAAATGTTTAAGTACGGTTGAGAGATTTTTAAATCAGAAATGAGAAAATAACATCTGCTCCGTGATCCAGTTTAGACAGCCGCCTCTCTTGTTTCTATCTTAAATTAGAATAATGAATAATTACATTTATAATGGAAATGGATTCATATGTTAATCCGTGAAAACACTGGTGTAGGAGACTTATCACAGCATAATGTAGGCTATTTTGTTAGAATTCTTTCTTGCATCTTAATTAGTTTAATTTATTAGAACACCTGTGAAGTATAGAAGAACTTAGCAGCCAACTTTTCATTAAAATTAAATTCTTTTCATGCAAAGTTCTGAAGCTTTTAATGTCTCTTGAGCCAGCATATAGCAAAAAAAAAAATCTGTATGTTCAGCATGCATTTTGTCTGCTGATATGGGTATTTCCTGAAATGCATTAATATAATTTATCACTACAGCTCTTAGTTCTGGCTGCTATACCTCATATTCTAATTAGTCCTTTTTTCACCTGTGAAAACTGCAAATCACAATAATATACACTAGCCAAATGAATACTTGAACTTATTCAGAATGTTACAACATTATAAAATTTTAAAATCACATTTTGGAGAGAGTCAGTTTGTAATGAAACTGAATTCCAGGCAAACTAGAGGTTAGTGTCCTAAAGGGCTCTCTAATAATAGTACGTCTTCTCAGGACATCTTCCTAATGAGCAACTCATGCCAACTAACATTTTATTTTTTTGAACTAAGTAGATGGACTAGATTTCCTGAAAGTTCATCTCACCTTGTCTACATAATAACTGTATCTCGTAGTTAAAAGGAAACGTGTCTGGAAACGGAAATGGAGACTTCTCTGCGGAGGGTGTTAACATCTGAATTCTGTTTCTCCCATAGAAGACTGAAACATTTTTTTTCAAGTTAAATTACTTGCATAAAAATGTAACTGCCCACATTGCATTATCTTCCCATGAGTCCTTTCCTGACAGTTGTCCTCCGAAGGCTAAATGGCTTCTCCCCCACCTTCCTGGTATTTCTTTGACCTAGGTGTACAGGAATGAAGCAGTATTTGGTACAGGAATGAAGAAGTAATAAACCTCTTCAATCTTCCTTCCTTACCCTCCAACATGGCCACAATAGGAAACTATGTTGCTTAGAGAAATTTAAATTTTGAGCTGTTTTTCTCAGAGATGAGGACCATGAGCCCTTAAAACCTCTATTATTTTAGGTAGCCAATTTAATTCAATTTAATTTGATTTAACTAACACTTATTCTACATGAATTATATGTAATGTACTTTATTATTTTTATATATTTACATATATTATTTATTTATTGTTATATTTATTGGCAGAAGTACAAAGAAAGATAAAGCACCTGTCTTCAAGATGCTTCTAATCTGTTATGAGAATAAGAAGGCAGGGAGAAAGACATGCATTCAGAATCAATTATTCCAGAACTAGGGCAAGCACTTTTGGGGAGAGATCCTAGGAAAGTATAAAGATCACTTCCTGATGTGGGGATCAAAATAAGTTTCACTGTAGAGCCCCTAACCCTTTGGGCTTTGAAGGGATTTGAGAGGTAGATGGCCATTCTGAGCCTAGGAGACAGTGTGGACAAAGATAAGTGTATCATGCAGAGCTACACAGTCTCTCAACCAATTGTTTTTTTAAACATGGGGGTAGTTAGGTGTTACAGGTGCAGTACTTTGAAGCCCTGAGTTCAAATCCCGACTAAGGTAATTACGAGCTATGCAACTCTAGACAAATTACTTCACTTTTTTGTGCTTCAGTTACTTCATTTATAAAGGGGGGCCAAAATTCAAATCTATTTCCCAGGGCAAGGATTCAGTGAATCCTTTCATTGCTTTGTAAATGCTTTATAAATCTTAAAGCTTTATATGAATGTTAGCTATTATTATTACTTATTAAATATCTACTATATTACCAGGCCTGGTACAAGGCCCTCAAGCTATAGGTACAATGGATAAACCAATCTCTGCTCTACATGAGACACAAGCTGTGGTCAAGACAACAATAACATATAGAACAAAAATAAAAAGAGACATCCAAAAGCAGTTAAATGCAAGGTAATTTTAGGCGGAGTGTCCCAGCAGCTAGAGGTATCCTAATAAGCTTCATGTAGAAGATGGTGCTTGATCTGGGTCATGAATAAATAGAGTCAGAGGTAAAGAAGGAGGACAAGTCAGGAACACAGAGGCCCAGCAGTGGGAGAGGTGGAGGGTCAGGTGTTAAGAAGAGAGAGACCAGTTTGGCCGGACTGGGGTGCCAACGGACAACCACGTGAGGCTGGAAAATGATGGAGGTGCCAAGTGGTGAAGGGCTTTCAAAGCTAAGCAGAATTTGTGTTTGATCTTAGAGGCCCTAGGGAGCAAATGGCACTGATTGAGAAGGGGAGAGACCCAGTCTGATGTACAGTGAAGAAAAATAACTTGCTTGCAGGAGAGATTTGAGGCAAAGATATGAATTAGGGGACCTGTCCAACAAGCTAGGTAAGAAGTGATGAGGGTGAATTTGTAGACTCCTAGAGTCTTGTGGTTGGAATGACCCTCTGAAGTCATCACAGTAAAGACTCCAATATTTAAAGGGGTCTTTTTTTGTTGTTGTAAAAACTTCATCAGCCTTAAAGAATGGTGTTCTGTAAGCCTTGAAGCATATTGTTTACAAGTGCTTGACATTGGTCTTCTTTTCTACTTGGTCCATCTACAAAGTTGGGGAAAAGTTGTCATCTCTAAGAATATTCTAAGTAATTTGGGGGGCTTTGCCTCCTTTTTATTTTATCCAGCTGCATAGATTTAAAGTTTGAAAGATAGGTAGGGACATTTAGAAAAGCCTCATTAGTTACTACTATTTGAATATTTCCCAGTTGAGAGGTGAGATTCCTCATAGAGGAATCTTAACACATTACTCAGTTCTTTTATTTGGTCCATTGGAACTTCCAGTCCATATCAGTATTATACAATGTGGAATCACTTAAGTTGCTTCCAAAGCATTATTTTAAAATTATTCATTGTCTGTAGACTTCCCTCCATGTCATTTCCTGGCATTTAGTTCACTCAAATCTACTAATAATAGATTTCTTGAAGTCTGCCATTTTAATATAACTTCCAGGAATTTCGATATGGGACTTGAAAATTTAATTTTGGATTTATGTGATATTTTAACTGCATTTTTACCAGGCAACATAAAAAGAAAAACCTTAAGCTAAAAGTATTTGATTCTTGAGGAAAAGTAACTTTTTTCTTTTCATTTTTTCTTCTGGATTTTTAAGTAACTTGATCAGACAGGTCCTAATCTTTCAGTCTTTCTGCTTTTTAAAATTTTCATTTAAAAAAAGTTATTCATTTATTGCTTGGTACTTGGAATTGATTTGGGGGAGAGCTTTATTATTAGACTTGTTAACTAAACATTGAATATTGTTTAATCAGTAGAAGCTTGGCTAGATTTCCTTACTGGTCCTAACTGATTGTGAATATTTTCTCCTTAGAATCATTGGCTCATAGATTAGAGTTAGAAGTGGGAGGGATTGTTGGAGCCATGGAGTTCGATCCCTTTATTCATAGATGTAACAAAGACTTGGTGGCTAATAAGAGTTTGAAGCCAAATTCAGATTTGTCTTATTAATAACAAATTTAGCTCTCTATCTACTACCCTATCTATTTCATTCATTGTTGGATTATAGGATAAATGCTATGAATAGCAATAATAAAAATAAAGATGGTTTTTAACATTTGTGTTACATTTTTAGGTTTGCATAGTGCTTTAAATATGTTACCTCATTTGATTCTCACCACAACCTCGTGAGGTAGGTAGCATTTTACAGATGAAAAAACTGAGGCTTACAGGTTATATGATTTACCCAGAGTCACATAGCTAGATATCTGAGGCAGAATGTATACTTCATTCTTCCTGACAGCAAGTTCAGCACTCTGGATAGTTGTATATAATGCATAGAAATCCCAAAGATATAATTAAAATATTAGTTTTGTTTTAGATTATCAGATTAGAGATTTGATTAAGCTCACTCATCTTGTGCTTAATACAGTATCATGTGCTGGTAGATTCTTAACAAGCATTATTTGGTCACTAAATTGATATTAATCCCAAACAGTCTAGGATGAAGTTAGAATTCTGTGAAATGTTTTTTGCTGTCCTGCCTTGTAAACCTATTTTGTTTTGGAAAATCATTCACTCTGTTAGGTAATTTGAATTCCAATAAACTATTTACTTTACATGAACCAAATAATATACTACTAATTAGAGAGTAACATCCACAAAATACAAGTCATATAATGACTTCTCATCGTTAGAAGTGAGATTTTTAAATTGAAATATTTCTCAGACCTATATTTCCTCCTCTTGGATTCAGGTTTAATCTTAAGATAAATAAAATGAGAAGTCAGCCTGGATTTCCTGTGACTCTCTAGTGATTTGTATGAAGGCATCTTTCCTATTGGAGGCAGCTAGTTGGCTCAGTGAATAATACCATGGGTATGGAGTTAGGAAGACCCAATTTCAAATCCGGCTGGGTGACTCTGAGCAATTCATTTAACTTTGGTTTTCCTTATCTACTGAAGAAAGAAATGGCATGCCATTCCAGCATCTTTTCCAAGAAAGCCTTGTGGACAGTATTGGTTGCTGTATTTCATGGGGCCATGAAGAGATGGACACTACTGAGCCACTGAACAACAACAACAATGACAGTAAATCTATTTGTTCCATCTAGCTTGAGCACGGATGTGTCCTCAGAAGTACACTGCCAGGAGTAAGTTTGTAGAATAACCTGAGATCAACTCTTTATCATCCACTATCAAAGAACTGCCTTGCGGAGTAATTATAAGAACTCTCAGACCAGGTGATGGCAAGCTTTCTGCTTTCCCGGGGACATAATGTCAAGATCAATCAATTAACGCGCTTTTGTTCCAAGCCAGGCTTTGTTTTAAGCCTTGGAAGATCCTCACAGGATGCACAAAGTCTGGCCAAACAAGCAAGATGAGATAGTGGCCCAAATGCAACAAAGGAATGATAGCTGAGTCTTGGTGGGATTATGGCTCTGGGGGTGTATACCTTATTCAAAAGAATAATACTGATAAAAAAGAGATGCAAGAAGGATAATACTGTTTGCTAAGAAGCATTTGGAAGGAAATTCTGGAGTCATAGAGGAAAGCATGATGTTACGCATTTGGATGAAGAAGCGCAAACAGCAGCAATATTATCATAGGACTAAGCTGTGGACCACCTAGACAGAATAAAATAAATGAGGAGTTTGTGAAACAGATCCTAGGCCTGCTAGAGAGGCATGATACACCACTGAAAATGGCTTTGTGTTATCTGGACAATGGCTAGAATTCCATCTTTGTCAAAGGTATAGCAGCCGACAATTTCTTGATTTGTATTAATAATTTCTTCTTTCAAAAGGGTGGAGGAACAAAACAGGAAATTTTATTTTGGAAACAAGCTATGAAGGTAGAAATGACAATCATGTGAATTAGAGAAAAATAGGAACTATGTTGTGAATAGGAGAAAGACAAATATCCCAATTTTCAAAGAAAAAGAGCAGGAGAAATTAAAATCTACAAAGCATAAGTCATTGAGCTTGACTTGATTATTGGCAAAATTCTAGGAGGGTTGGTTAATGCACTTGTAGAAAGAAAAGTAGAATTCATAAAGAACCAACAGGGTTTCACTAAGAACAGGCCATTTCAGCATATCCTTATATAATTTTTTTTGGACAGGACTATCATAATGACAAATCAAGGGAGTTGTATAATTATTGGTTTTGTTTTTTAAATATTTTTGCTGAGGCAATTGGGATTAAGTGACTTGCCCAGGGCAACACAGCTAGGAAGTGTGAAGTGTCTGAGGCTGTATTTGAAATCAGGAACTCCTGACTCCAGGGTTGATACTCTATCCATCATGCCATCTAGCTGCCCTGGAATTGTATAAGATTAATGCCGAATATTTATATGTTTAAAAAGCACTTCATATATACTCTTAAATTTTATCCTCACCAGAATCTGTGAGAATGGTGTCTCCATTTCCTTTGATGAGTTAATCGAGTCTCAGAGAGTTAAGATACTTGCCCAGGCTCACAAATCTAGTAAGTCTCAAAGACAGGATTTGAACTCCTCTTTTTCAGGTCCTTTCTATTCTATAAAGTTCTCACATTTAGACCTGGTTAAATACCTGAAGCAAAAGAGCAGTCATTAATGGTCCCTGTGTCAGCCAGGACAGATGTTTCCATTGGAAGACCCCGGGCATCTGGGTTTGAACCTGCACTATTTCAAATTTGTTTTCAGGGACTTATTTTTAGGTCCAGACTTCACATTTCCAGATGACACAAAGTTGGGATACCTCACATGCTGGATGACAAATTCAGGATTCCAATGTGATCCTGAGAGACTGGAGCACCAAGCTGTGAATCAAGCTCAAATTTGATAGGGATCAATGTGAAGGCTTCCATGTGGGTTTTAAAAATCAGCTTTGCAAGTACAAGATGAGGAGAGACATAGTAAGGTTTCCTGAAAAAGGTCCTGGGGTCTTAGTAGACTGGAAGCTCACTGTGTCTTAGTAGTATAATTGGCTTTCAAAAACACTACTTAAGAAGGATTTGGTTTCCAGAAAGAGGGAGGTCTTAAAGCAGATGCCTAGATGACAGGCACAATTGTTATAATGATAGAGAAGTCTTTTGGGGGCTTGGTGGGGCAACTCAGTGGTTCAGTAGATAGAGGCTGTGCTTGAGGTTAGGAAAACCCATCTTCCTGAGTTCAAATGCCTCAAGGCATAACCTAGCCATGGTAATCCTGGCAAGCTGCTGTAGTATCTTTGCCAAGAAAACCCCAAATGGGATCAGGAAGAGTTAGATGTGACCAAAACAACTGAATGACAACAAAATTGGGCTAGGTGGCTATTGAAATCACTTCCAACCATGATGCTGGGTTTTCCCTGGACTGGTGATATGGCCTTTGATATAATTCATATAAAATTTCAGTGTAAGCTGCTTTGTAATTCCTTGATGGGAAAATTAGAAGCTCATTTTCTTTTAAAGATAATTTTTTGGTTTGTAATGTAAAAATGGAGTGCCTGTTGCCACCATATCTAAATGTCAACTTAATTTTGAATGTACCTCCTGGAAATGTGCCTTGGTGGTATTTTTGGCGAGTTGTTCTGCATTGTTTTTGCCACATGAGGTAATATTTTTCACCTGCTTGTATGTAGACTGGTGATGTACATTGAAAGAGACAGCAGAAAGGCCACACCAGGAAAGGAGCAGCAAAGCAGCAATGAGTACCTGTCAAAATGCCTGGATCTTCTCATCTATCACATTGTGCAGGAACTGCCAGGAATTCTGGGTAAACAGAGCCAAGCATCTGTGACTTGGAGTCTCTTCCTCAATTTCTGCTTTTTTCTTTCTTTGCCCTTACTGGGAAATATGTAACTTGTAGAAAATGTGGACTTGCTCCTTATGCTTCTTCAGTCCCTATCTGTAAAGACAGAAAAAACCATCTTTCTGGAGACTTAGCAAAAATCTAGCTAAAGCTTTATAATTTTGACTTCCAAATCTAAATTATCAGTTGTAATTTTTCACAAGAGATAATTATTTTTCAGAATGAACTCAAAGTTCTGATTGATTTTTATCCCAGTGCTTAATAATTTGTTGACTGGGGCAGCTAGGTGGCGCAGTGGATACAGCACCAGCCTTGAAGTCAGGAGGACCTGAGTTCAAATCTGGTCTCAGACACGTAACAGCTGTGTGACCCTGGGCAAGTCACTTAACCCCAATTGCCTCAGCAAAAAAAAAAAAATAATAATAATAATTTGTTGACTGATGACTGAGTGAAGGGAAGAGATTCTCAGATGCTCATGGTAGTCATTATAAAATGACAACTTTTGAAAACAATATTTAAAGGGTAAAAGTTGATTCTGGAGCCTGAGAATCTGTATAATTATATAATTACTCTTCTGTTTAATTAATTCTGATGAATAATTCTTCAAATTATTAATCTGAATAGTTATTCTTTTTTAATGATATTTTTGCTTTCTAAATAGTTCTGGAAAGCATTTGTTGTCTTGTTCATGCCCCATCCATTCTTAAAATGTTCTACCAGCAAAGTATGATGGAAGAGAAAGAATACTGGGCCTGGAATCAAAAGACCAGGGGCTAAAAACTATTCTGACCTTTGGCCTCTCCAAGCTTGTTCCTCCTTTGTAAAGTTGCGATAATGATTCTTAGATTATCATTCTTAGTGTGTTTTTGTGAGGAAAATGGCTAATAAACTTTAACATGCCACATTATTGGAACAAATTATATATTATATTCAAGAATAAGTCAAAGTTTGGAGGAAAACTAAAATATTAAATGTGTATTTTTAAAAAAGATTCAGCCAAAGAAACTTGTAATTATCAAGTCCAGTTCAATTTAACCAAAACTTATTAAATGATTATTATGGATGAAGTCTGAAAATTGGAACTCTGCCATTTTAATTATCAAAAACCACTTAATTTTAGAAATAAAGTGCTATTCATTTATCGGAAATATGCTTTGTCATTGTTCTGTGCCAGTTGTTAGAAATCATTATAATAATTTTACACATGTGCATATTTTCAACAATTTACTTTTTTATTAGCTAAGTCTCTTCTAATCCCTTGCTTTTCCAGCAGATGTAGCTATAAACCAGAAATATTAAACATTTGAAATTAGTTTTAGTAGTCTATATTAAAATATTCTCAGATTAGGAAAGTCAGGCTTTTCAGTCATTTTGATGAAAATGTCTTCCCGCACTTCTTTCTCTCTTCCCCCACCTCCTTAGGACATTTGGAGATTTCTTTCCTATTTACTGAGAAAATTCATATTGATGATAATGTTGACATTGTCTTTACTTTGCTGCAAAGCTGTTCCTTGAATAAATATTAAAAGACAGAATTTTGCTCATTGGATGCTAAGTTTAATTTCTAAAGGAAGCAGTGGTACCTCAGGATTAACTGCTTATTCCATACCTAAGTCAGCCTACATGTCTGATAAGGGACTTGTTTCCAGGAGCTATTTCTCATGTAATGAATTATTTTAGGACTCAGTGCCTTATCCCTGCTAAGGGGCCAACTGTTACGCCAGTGTACTAAAATGCTTCCTCCATGTGCTGACTCTGTAATCACCAGGGTCACATCCCACATACTCCTCTCTCATCCCTGGCTATTTTCATCAGCATGTCCTATTCTTTTTTCCATCCTCCCCCCATCCTCCCAGTAAGACTAAGCTACTGACCCCCTTGAGCTGCAGTTGGGCTGGACCCTGAGCTACATCCCACATACTCCTCTCTCATCCCTGGCTATTTTCATCAGCATGTCCTATTCTTTTTTCCATCCTCCCCCCATCCTCCCAGTAAGACTAAGCTACTGACCCCCTTGAGCTGCATTTGGGCTGGACCTTGAGCTTGTTCTGGTTCCATGTCCCGATTTCCAGGTGATGTTCTCAGTGCCTTGGCTAACGTTTCTGGCCGCAAACACCCATCGACAGTCCAGGTGAAGCAGCTGAAGATCTGCCTGCCAATGATGCCAGTAGTGCTTCACCTTGTGACCTCACAGGTAGGACAACCCAAAGCTGACTCGCTCATCTTTCACTTTACTTTGTGCCTTGCTTATATGCCAGAATTAGAAAAGTCAACTCAAACGAAATGTTCAGTTTTTATACATTATTTGAAATAAGGCTTTCCATATGTGTAAGAATTCAGTCTACCTGGACTCTTTTCCTACAGGTATTCCGCCCTCAAGTTGTCAATGAAGAGTTTCTTTTCAGTTGCGGGACTTTGCTTGTAAGTAATGCTTTTGATTTTTCAAGTTCATATGTAGCACTTCTGCTGCCTCTGGGATTGTGTGTCAATGGGGTAATTTAAAAATCCAAGTGGTATTCAATTTTCTCCAGGGAAGTGACCTTTTTTTTAATCCCTTGGCTGTAATAAAATTTGACATTTGGAAGAAAATGAATTCCTTTCCAATAATGTATTTGTTCAGTAGACAGTCACAAATAGGGTGAACTTCTCCATAGAAACGTGCTTACAGATTGTGATATTAAATATCATGAAGAATCCTAAAAAAGACAAAATGGCCGAAAAAGAATTTAGAGAATACTTTATAATTAGTATCAATGCTTTCTTACATTGTCCAACAATACATTTTCTTAATTTAAATGATCATGTCTTCAGATTATATGTGCTGTTTTTTTTTCAAATTTAATTTTGATGTTATGAACAGCAATGGAAAGCAATCTATTGTATTGTCTTTCACTTCAGACCTCCGTTCAGTAGCATATTATTTCCAGGCATAAGGGTAAATATCTTGGCAATTATGCTATCTTTTTCTCCTTGCCAGTTATAGTTCCCTTCTTTTTAGTTGATGAAATGCTGAGCCATATAACAGAGAAAACTGAGACATTTGTCACCTTCAGCATCTCCTGAATCTTACTTTGATATTAACAGTACAAACTTTCAAAAATGTCACGAATCTCTGTATTTAAAATACGGTAGTAATTTGCCTTTGTATTGTTAGTTCAGATTGTAAAAACCATTTTTGCACTCACAAAAGAGAAGGACTTTTTTGAGAAGTTATTCTTCAGGGAGAGGTAGGATGTTTTGAAGTATGAATGTTCCTTATAGGTCATTAACTGTAAAGAATCCATGTATTCAAGGATATAAAAATGATTCTGTATTTTCCAGTTTCTTGTAATTGCATTTCTCCAAAGTGCCAAATTTAACTTCTTTGCATATGCATGAAGCTACAGCCTTTTAGAAACATTCTTATCCTGATTCTCAGGAAATGACTTGTATTTGTACCTTGGAGATTATTTTGGAATGCCTATCACAAAGAAATCCAATGAATGGCATAAAGACCACTTGTCCATAAATCAGGAAACCTGGATTCTAGTTCTCACCTGCATCTTTCAATTTACCACCTACATTTATCAAATCACTTCACTCTGAAATTTAACTTTTCTGTTAAATGAGAAGTTTGGACTAGATCATCCTCAAGGGCCTTTCCAGTTTCAATGTTCTTTGAATCTTATGACTTTTGCTGCCATGGTCTAATTTGGGGATTTGGCTGCCGGTGAATTATGGTGATTCATACAATTCTTCACCCATTTTGGAGGATATTTAGTCTCTGCACCTCATCCTTGAAAAATCTGAAAGGAAAATGTTGGAATGAACCAAAATTTAAATAATGAGATGATTTGACAAAAATTGTTTGAAGTTTTTTCACCAAACCCTTGTGCATTCTCATATTTTCAAGTTGAGAACAGCTAGGATTTTTTTCTCCCTATAATTTTATCCACTGTTGGACTGCTATCATAAGACTTTCATGGCTGTAACCTTCAAGTATAATATTTTTCATTTTTATTGCAATTTACAATAGGGAATACCAATGTATAGTAAATAGATGTTTGATATTTCTTGTTCCTGCCATTTTTTGAAGGAATTAATTTATATTTGGCAAAAATAATTTGTTTGTTTTTCTAGTAGTTGGCTTTTATTTTTATACAAATGACTATAACAATAATATTTTTGAATTGCTTTTTCTGGAATTTTTTTTGTCCACTCTATTCCCATTCATCTTAAGCCTGGGGGAACACATGGAGTATACTTTGTTGGGTTTTTTTATCTTTGGAAGAAATTTATTTATTTTTTCTTTTCTGGAGGAATTAAAAGCAGATTCTTAAAATTCTATCAAGTGTAGTAGAAATATCCAGAATAACTATAAATGAAATAAATACTTTTAATGCCTAATCAGGTATCAGGGTAAAATATACTTGTTCTGATAAATTGAAAGCATCTTAGTTCATGAGATCACAGAATAGTTATCTATCTAGTTTCTCAATTGTCATTTCTTTGTAATATTATAATATAGCATAGTATGATGATATAATATGTAATATAATATGATATGATATGATATGATTTTATATATACACAGATATAAGTACATATTTATTTATAAATTTAACTATAGCTATATATCTTCCTAGATGAGATTGTAAACTCCTTGAGTGCAGGAGTTGTTTTCCCTTTTGCCTTGGTATCTCTTCTTTCTACCTCAGTTTTTAGCACTAGTAGATTGTACTTTTTTATTGATTGATTGAGGCCTTAAAAGTAAATAATTTTTAAAGTATAGATTGTACCTACTGTGGATATTATATAGAGAAGTATAATAGTAATTTGTAACAGTAATTAAGATGTAACTATGGATTTCCAGGAGCAGAGCTATTATTAGAATAGCCGAACTCAGGGCAGCTAGGTGGTGCGGTGGATAGAGCACCAGCCTTGAAGTCAGGAAGACCTGAGTTCAAATCTGGCCTCAGACACTTAACATTCCCTAGCTGTGTGACCCTGGGCAAGTCATTTAACCCCAATTGCCTCAGCAAAAAGCAAAAAAAAAAAAAAAAAAAAAAAAGAATAGCATAACTCAGCTGAGCTCTCCCAGAATTCCCCTCCAAACAGATTTAAAAGAATGCCTTAAACTAAATTCTGGAATGGTAGAGGCAACAGAGAGTCAGAGTGAAACCTTCTTCTAGCCCAAGATCATGTGGGAGGTCAGGAAGAGAGATCTGTGACTTGAGGGAAAAGACTGACTCAGAGTCAATGGTGGGGTTAGATTGTGGTGACAGAAGCAGCAGCAACTTTATAGACTCTCAAGCCAGCCATGAAGTGTTCCTGAGGGATTAGGACCCGCTCTGGGTGAGGACTGGAGAGAAGATCAAGAGAGAAGTAGCTACTCTTCTCCCCAGATTACATCACCTTGTAAACACTGAACACTTCCAAAATCTCCCAGAACTAGCTTGAAAACAGCCGTGCAAAAAAGCCTAAAACACTGCCTCTTTTATCCCTTCTCACCTCCTCCCCCCAACACTAGGAACAGATTCCAACATTAATATAAAGTTCCAAATCTAGAAATAGTGTGGGAAAATGAGCAAACAGCAGCAACTAAAAACAGTTTAACATAAAAATCTACTATGGTGACAGGGAACATCAAGACACAAACTCAGAAGATAACAAAGACAAAACAGCTATGAACAGAACCTACAAGGAAAAAAGGTGAATTTGACATAGGATTGGCAAAGATTCCTGGAAAAGCTTTAAAAATTTTTCAGAATCAAAGTGGTAAAGGGAAAATTAGGCAAAGAAATGAAAGGGGGGAAAGATTATGAAAAGACAATTAACACTTTGCTAAAAGAGGCACAGAAACATGGAAGAAAATAGCACCTTAAAAGCAAAATTGACCAAACTGGAAAAATGCATACCAAAATTCACTAATGAAAATAATTCCTTAAAAAGTAGAATTGGCCAAATTGATAAATGGTCAAAGGATATGAACAGACAATTTTCAGATGATGAAATTAAAACTATTTATAATCATATGAAAAGGTGCTCCAAATCACTATTGGTCAGAGAAATGCAAATTAAGACAACTCTGAGATACCACTACACACCTGTCAGATTGGCTAAAATGACAGGAAAAGATAGCGATGAATGTTGGAGGGGATGTGGGAAGACTGGGACACTAATACATTGTTGGTGGAACTGTGAACGGATCCAACCATTCTGGAGAGCAATATGGAGCTATGCTCAAAAAGCTATCAAACTATGCATACCCTTTGACCCAGCAGTGTTTCTATTGCGCTTATATCCCAAAGAAATCATAAAAGAAGGAAAGGGCCCCACATGTGCAAGAATGTTTGTGGCAGCCCTTTTTGTAGTGGCTAGAAACTGGAAACTGAATGGATGCCCATCAATTGGAGAATGGCTGAATAAATTATGGTATACGAATGTTATGGAATATTATTGCTCTGTAAGAAACAACCAGCAGGACGATTTCAGAGAGGCCTGGAGAGACTTGCATGAACTGATGCTGAGTGAAATGAGCAGAACCAGGAGATCATTATACACGGCAACAACAATACTATATGAGGATCAGTTCTAAGGGACATGACTCTCTTCAACAATGAAATTTTTCAAACCAATTCCAATTGTTCAGTGAAGAGAGCCATATACACCCAGAGAGAGGGATGTGAAATGTGGACCACAACATAACATTTTCATGTTCTCTATTGAGGTTTGCTTGCATTGTATTTCCTTTATAGGATTACTCTTTCTTATAGATACAATTTCTCCTGAACAAAAAAATGATGTGTGGCAGTAACTATACATATATTCAATTTCTTAAGTATTCTAACATAATTATCACGTAGTGGATATCCTGCTATCTAGGGGAGGGGTGGGGAGTAGGGGGGAAAAATTCGTAACGGAAAGCTTTGTAAGGGTTAATGTTTAGGAATTACCCATACATATGTTTTGCAAATAAAAAGTATTAATAAAAAAAATTAGAATTGGCCAAATAGAAAACAAAGTACAAAAAAACTCACTGAAGAAAATAAATTTTTAAAAATTAGAATTGGGCAAATGGAATGACTCCATGAAACATCAAGAAACAATAAAAAAGAATGAAAAATAGAAGAATTTATGCACTATTTCATTGGAAACATAGCTGACTTGGACAATAAATTAAGGAGAAATAATTTGGATTACCTGAAAGGCATAATTAAAGAGCCTAGACATTATATTTCCAGAAACTGTTAAGGAAAAGTGCTCTGACAACCTCCAACCAGAGAGTGAAATAGAAATTCAAAGAATCCATTGATCATTACCTGAAGAAGATCTCAGAATGAAAACTTACAAATTTCAGAAAGAAAGCATTCAAATACCATGGAGCCACAGTCAGAATCACACAAGATTTAGCAATTACTGTGTTGACGGAAGCAGAGGTCTTGGAATTTGATCATCCAGAAGGCAAAAAAGCTAACAGTTAAGAATAATCTCCTCACGAACATAATATAGTTTACCTCTCAGACCTGTGGAGATGGAATAAATTTATGTCCAAAGAAGAACTGGAACTTTTAATTGAAAACCAGATAGATAACTTTGACTATATTAAGTTAAAAAGTTTTTGTACAAACAAAATCAATGCAGACAAGATTAGAAGGGAAGCAATAAATTGGGAAATCATCTTTACATTTAAGGGTTCTGATAAAGGTCTCATCTCTAAAATATATAGAGAATTGTCTCATATTTATAAAAATTCAAGCCATTCTCCAATCAATAAATGGTCAAAGGATATGAACAGACAATTTTCAGAGGATGAAATTAAAACTATTTATAGTCATATGAAAAGGTGCTCCAAATCACTATTGATCAGAGAAATGCAAATCAAGACAACCCTGAGATACCACTTCACACCTGTCAGATTGGCTAAAATGACAGGAAAAGTTAATGATGAATGTTGGAGGGGTTGTGGGAGGGCTGGGACACTGATGCATTGTTGGTGGAGCTGTGAACGGATACAGCCATTCTGGAGAACAAGTTGGAGCTATGCTCAAAAAGTTATCAAACTGTGCATACCCTTTGACCCAGCAGCATTTCTATTGGGCTTATATCCCAAAGAAATCATAAAGGAAGGAAAAGGCCCCACATGTGCAAGAATGTTTGTGGCAGCCCTTTTTGTAGTGGCTAGAAACTGGAAATTGAATAGATGCCCTTCAATTGGAGAATGGCTGAATAAATTATGGTATATGCATGTTATGGAATATTATTGTTCTGTAAGAAATGACCAGCAAGATGATTTCAGAGAGGCCTGGAGAGACTTGCATGAACTGATGCTGAATGAAATGAGCAGAACCAGGAGATCATTATACACGGCAACAACAGTACTATATGAGGATCAGTTCTGATGGACATGGCTCTCTTCAACAATGAAATGTTTCAAACCACCTCCAATTGTTCACTGAAGAAAGCCATATACACCCAGAGAGAGGGATGCGAAATGTGGACCACAACATAACATTCTCATACTCCTTGATTGATGTTTGCTTACATTGTGTTTCCTTTATCTGATATATCGTTTGTGTAGATAAGATTTTTCTTGCACACCAATGATAAGTTTGGAAATATGTATACATATATTCGATTTGCCAATATTTTAACATAATTAACATGTAGTGGATATCCTGCCATCTAGGGGAGGGGTGGGGAGTTGGGGGGAAAAATTTGTAATGGAAAGCTATGTAAGGGTTATTGTTGAAGAATTACCCACACATATGTTATGCAAATAAAATAAAAATTAAAAAAAAAGAATAATCTCCTCACAAAACAATATAATCCTTCAGGGAAAAAATGAAAATTTAATGAAATAGGAGACTCAAGCATTCTCATGAAAAGACCAGAACTGAATAGAAAATTTTACTATTAAATTTAGACTGAAGAGTAGCATAAACATGAAAAAGAAATCATAAGGAGCTCAATAAGGGCAAACTTCTAACTTTTTTATATGGGAAAATCATATATGTACTTTATAAGAACTTTATCATTATGAGGGGAGTTAAAAAGCTTAGGAGTGTGTAGGAGTAAGTTATTTATGCTAGGATAATATAAAAAACAACGGATAGATAAAAGAGATTGATGCCCTGGGAGAAGGGGAATAATGAGAGATAGAATGGAGAAAATTATATCACATAAAAGGTTTGCAAGGAAGGACTTTATAGTAGAGGGGAAAATGGAAAAGGGATGAGTGGGCAGCATTTGGACTTCACTCATGTCTAAATTGGTTTAAAGAGGGAATATATACATACATATATACATGCAAATACATATACCCATGTACATGTATATGAATGTGTATGTATGTATACATGTATATGTATATATTTATACATATATACATCTATACACATGTATATATGTATATATATATATATATGTTTATACACATCTGTATATCTCAATTCGTAACAGGAATCTATCTTACCCAAGAGGGAAGTAGGAGGGGAAGTTGAAAAGAACAAGAGTAAAATAGAGGTCAGAGAAAAGAAGGTAGTAGTTAGAAGCAAAACAGGAGGGACAGAATAAAAAGAGAGACAAGGATAAACAGAAGAAAATATGATCGAAGGAGATAACACAGTAATCATAACTGTGAATGTGAATGGGATGAATGTCATAAAAACATAAAGTATAAAACAAAACTAAGCCATACAAAAAAAAAAAAAAAACAGAAGCAGAATGGATTAGAAATCAGAATACAACAATATGGTTTTTGTTTGTTTTTATTTTTACAAAAAAAAAAACACACTTGAAGAAAGGCACACACAGTTAAAAGAAGGCACTAGAGCAGAATCTACTGTGAAGTAAAAAGATAATCATTTTAGACAAAGCAAAAACAAAAGTAGACTTAATTCAAAAAGATAAACAGGGAAACCACATTTTGCTACATAGACAATGAAGTAATATCAGTACTTGACATATATCCACCTAATGGCAAAGCATCCAAATTCTTAAAGAAAAAATTTGATGAATTTTAGTAGGAAATAGACAGTAAAATCATACTAGTTGGAGACTTTAAATTTCCCCTCTCAGAGCTAGATAAATTTAACCCTTAAATAAGAAAGAAATTAAGGAGATGAATAGAATCTATAAACAAACAATTGGTAATAGAAAGGAATCTACTTTTTTCTCAGCTGTACATAGCACCTTCACAAAAATTGATCACACAGGGCATAAAAACCTCAAAATCAAAAGCTGAAAAATAGAAAATTTAAATGCATCCTTTTCAGGTTATAATTTAAGAAAAATTACATTTGAAAGAGAGTCATTGAAGAATAAATTAAAAACTAATTGGAAGCTCAATAATGTAATCTTAAAAATAAGTTGAGTCAAAGATCAAATTATAAAAATAATATTTTCTTTAATTCGACAACATTCCTAAATATATGAAATGTGGTCAAAGCAGTAATTAGGGGAAAATTTATATCTGAATATGTACATCAATAGAAGAGAGAAAGAGTAGATCAATGAAATCAGGCACACAACTAAAAAATACTAGAAAAGGAACAAATTAAAATTTTAGAAGCAAATAAAGTGGAATTCATGAAAAATCAAAGAAGAGATTAATAAAATTGTAAGTAAAAAGCATAGAACTAATAAATATAATTAGGAACTGGTTTTATGGGGGGGGGAATAAACCATTGGTTAATTTGATTTTTTCAAAAAAGAGATAAAAGCCAAACTGTCAGTATCAAGAATAAAAAGAGTAAATGCCTCACCAATAAAAATGAAATTAAAACAATTATTAGGAAGTAATTTTGCCCAGTTGTATAGCAGTAAAGTAGACAATTTAAGTGAAATGCATGAATATCTCCAATAATATAAATTGCCCAGATTAGCAGAGGAGGAAATAGAATACTTAAATAACTTTATCTTAGAAAAAGAAATTGAACAAGCCATAAATGAGCTCCCTAAGAAAAATCACAAAGGACCAGATGAATTTACAAGTGAATTCTACCATATATTTTAGGAAAAATTAATTCCAATATTATATCCTCTATTTGGATATTTGTCCATTTATGACAGAAACATGGTTTTAATACCTAAACCGTGAGGAGCAAAAACGGAAAGAAAAGTATAGATCAGCTTCTGTAATGAATATTGATATAAAAATTTTAAATAAAGCCCTAGCTAAGACATTACAGAAATATATCACAAAGCTCATATACTATGATCAAGTGGGCTTTACACCAAGAATGAAGGAACTATTCATTCAAATCATTCAGTATTAGGAAACTTTCAACGTAATTACAAAACCAATAGAAATCATGATTATCTCAATAGATGCATAAAAAGTTTTTGACAAAATACAGCACTCATTCCAATTAAAAACACTAAAGAGCATAAGAATAAAGGGAGCTTTCCTTAAAATATTAAGCAGTATCTATCTAAAGCTAGGGACAAGCCTTATCTGTAATGGCGATAAATTTGAAGTCTTCCCAGAAAGATTAGGAGTGAAGCAAGGATGTCCATTACCAATACTATTATTCAATATTGTACTAGAAATACTAGTTCTAATAATAAGACAAGAAAAAGAAATTGAAGGAAAATAGGCATTGAGGAAACTCAACTATCACTTTTTTGCAAATGATATGATTTTAGAGAACCCTAAAGAATCAACTAAAAACTAGCTGAAATAATTGACAATTTAAAGAAAGTTGCAAGATATAAAATAAATCCATGTAAATCATTAGCATTTCTATATGCTATATAGTAACAAAAGCCAACAGGAAAACACAGAGAAATTCTATTTAAAGTAACTGCAGACAATATAAAATACTTGGGAGTCTTATCTGCCAATACAAACCCAGAGATTATATAATACAATTACATAATGCTTTTCCACATGATTATATAAATATTAATTGCTCATGGGTAGGCCCAGTCAATATAAGAAAAATGACAGTTCTACCTAAGTTAATTTGCTGGTTTAATGCAATACTAATGAAACTAATAAAGAGTTACTTTATAGAAAGAGAGAGAATAGTAGAGAAAATAGTAACACAATTCATTTTCAAGAACAAAAGGTCAAGAATATCCAGGAAATCAATGAAAAAAAAAAAAGATTAAAGAAGTAGCAGTACAATTTAGTACGGATGAAGAAATAGTATGATGATCTACTGGAATAGATTAATTATACAATATGCAATAGTAAGTGACCATAGTAAAATATTTGATAAACCCAAACATCCATAATTTTGGAGTAAGAACTCAACATTTGACAAAAATTACTTGGAAAACTAGAAACTGGTTTGGCAGAAACTAGACACAGACCAATATTTTACACTGTTTACAAAAAAAAAAGATATAAAGGGTGATATTATAAATAAATGAGGAGAAATTAGAAAAATGTACCTATCAAATCTATTGATAAGGGAAAAATTTAGCATCAAACAAGAAGTGAAGAGAATTATAAGATGTAAAATAGATAATTTTGAATTCATAAAATTCAAAAAAACTTTTACACAAACAAAATTAATGCTGTCAAAATTAGAAAGCAAACAGGAAATGGAGATTTCATAACAGATTTCTCTGATAAAGTCCCACTTCTCAAGTACACAAGGAATTAAGCCAAATTTGTAAAAAACAAGAAGCATTTCCCAGGTGATAGTCAAATGATATAAACAGGAAATTTTCAGAAGAAGAAATCAAAACCATCAATAGTCACATATAAAATGCTCCAAATCCCTGTTGATTAGAAAAAATACAAATTCAGACAACTCAGAAATGCCATCACACACTTAACAGAGTGGCTGACCTGATAGAAATACAAAAATTCTGGAAGGGATGTGGGGAAAAAAGAGGTTCAGTAATACATTGTTAGTAGAGCTACGAACTGATTTAGCCATTCTAGAGAACAATTTGGGATTATGTCCAAAGAGCTATAAAACGGTACATACGTTTTGACTCAGCAATGCCACTACTAGGTCTATATCTCAAAAGGATCAAAGGGAAGAGAAAAGGACCTATTTGTATAAAATATTTATAGCAATTCCTTTTGTGGTGATAAAAACTTGGAAATTGGATGAAATAGCCATCCATCGGAGAACAGTTGTACAAATTGTATATGATTATGATAAGATGTTATTATAGTATAAGACATAATGAGCAGAATGATTTCAGAAAAACCTGGGAAGGCATAAATGAACTGATACAAAATGAAGTGAGCAGAACCAGGAACACATTGTTGTTGTAACAGCAACAATAATATTGTAAGGATGATAAAATGTGAGACTTAGCTACTCCGATCAAGGTAGTGATCCAAGACAATTCCAAAAGACTTGATGAAAAGGGCTGTCTATCTCCACAGAAAGATCGGATAAGCTCTGAAAGTAGATTGAAGCATATTTTTTTACTCTTCATTTTTATTGTTTTACTTTAAAGAAATGTGTTTTACATGAATTTACATGTATTTGTTGTTCACTTCAGTCGTGTCTGACTCTGTGACCCCATTTGAGATTTTCTTGGCAAAGATGATGGAGTGGTTTGCTGTTTCCTCCTTCAGTTCATTTTACAGAAGAGGAAACTGAGGCAAACAAAATTAAATGAATTGCCAAAAGTCACACAACTAGTGTCAGAGATTGGATTGAAACTCAGGAAGAGTGCCAGTCATGGCACTCTATCCATTTGCCTTTTTAAGGAAGAGCATAGGATTGGAGGGAGAAAGAGGATTTGGAATTCAAAATTTTTAAAAATTGTTATAAATTTTTAATTTATTTGTACTTGGGAAATATTTTTAAAAATAAGAAAAAATAATTTTTTAAAAAGATGTAACCATAAATTCTCCCTCTTCAATTACTCTTACTAAGCCCTGGATTCAGGAAAGGAGGAGCAGAAATTAGGCTTCCAATGTGACTGCTTTTTGGCTAGAATCCTTACCACGAATGTTCCCTTCAAACCAAAGTCTCTCAGTCCAGATCCCTGGCTGTCTCTGTTCCTTTCTATAGCCCTCCAAAAATGAGTCTCCCACCTTCCAGGTTCCAACACTGTTGTCTTTAGGAGAAAGTATATCCTTCTCTGCTTGTTATTTAAAATATCCCATTGCTCCTCTTCATACACTCCACACTTCAGCCTGACTGACCCAATGACAGCAGTTTCCTGAGCTCATCTTATGCATCTTTCCCTTCCAAAAGCTTTCTCTGACCCTGCAGTATACCATCTATGGTCTTATCATCTGTGCAGAAGCATTACCGATCCCCTAAATGCTCACAACTTCTCTTTCTTCAAGTTACATTAATTTCAGGGGCAGCTAGGTGGTGCAGTGGATAGAGCACCATCCCTGAAGTCAGGAGGACTTGTGTTCAAATATGGTCTCAGATACTTAACACTTTCTAGCTGTGCGACCCTGGGCAAGTCACTCAATCCCAATTGCCTCAGCAAAAAAAAAAAAAAAAAAAAAAAACAAAAACAAAAACAAACCCAAATTACATTAATTTCACTTATGCTTTGTAGAATAGAAGTTCCTTGCAAGTGAAAATTGTTTATTTTTAGTCCTTTCATTCCTTTTTAAAAATTTTTATTAAAGCTTTTTATTTACAGAACATATGAGTGATTTTTCTACATTTACCTTTGCAAATTTTTTTTTGTTCCAAATTTTTCCCCTCCTTCCCTCCCACCCCCACTTTTAGATGACAGGTAGTCTAATACATGTTAAATATGTTAAAATATATGACAAATCCAATATATGTGTACATATCTATACAGTTATCTTACTGCACAAGAAAAATCAGATCTAGAAAGAGAAAAAATAACCTAAGAAGGAAAACAAAATGCAAGTAAACATTCACAGAAAGCATTAAAATGCTGTGTTGTGGTCCACACTCATTTTCCTCAGGCCTCTCTCTGGATGTATATGACTATCTTCATCGCTGAACAATAGGAACTGGTTTGAATCACCTCATTGTTGAAAAGAGCCACATCCATCAGAATTGATCACCGTATAGTCTTGTTGCTGTGTATAATGATCTCCTGGTTAGTCCTTGCATTCTTAGCACCTAGCACTGTGCCTGTCACATAGTAGGTACTTAATAAATATTTGTTTAGTTGTATTTAATTGATAACTGTACAATAAAATATTAGAAGGCAAGTCATGTAAATTTAGTTCTTGAGGTTTTGAATTAGGTTATGTTGCTTAATAAGAGATTTTGACATTGTGAATATATTTTGGGGACATAATGTTGTACTACATTGTGTTCATCGTGACCGACCTTTTCACAATGTTGCTTGATTAATGAGCTAGAAAAGACCACTTGGATTATTTGCACTTCATCTTCTGTTTTGATTAGTTCACAAGCAGCTGATGGTTGACAGAAAATTAACTTGTGGTTTTTACTTGGATCCAACAGAAAAATTCAACATTATTGATGTTTTGAGGGAAAATGAAATTCCTACCTCTAATCAGAAAGGCTAATTTTTAAATTAAAAAAGAGAAAAAAACATTCTTCTAATTTCATATAACTTTAATAGCTACAAATCATACGATATGATAGATCCTTACAAATGATGATTTTAAATGTAAATAATTATCAGCAACAACAATCAAAATGCTATTCCCAAGAGCTGCTTTGCAAAGGATTTTGATTACTGATCAAATAAAGATGATAACCCTATTTATTGGGGAAATTAGTGGCAGGCTTTCTTTTTCTCTCTGATTTTCAGTGAATTTCTTTCCCTAACCCTAAATGCGTGCTGCTCAGGGGAGACCTTACTTTTTTTCCCCCCAGCTTTGACATTTCCTGGTTATAGGACGCTGAGAAAGTCGCTTAACTCTGCTAGAATCACTTTCTCATCTCTATAGTGGGTAGGATGATATTTAGAGTTCCTTTCTGAAGGGAGCTCTTGTCAAACTTGAACCTGTATAAATGTGAGCTAACGTTAACACATCTGCTTCGCTGCTGGGATGTCCAAGGGGGTTATTTCCAAAATGAGCCCAGCAGAGCAGAGCAGCAACAGGGTTGGGCAGGCTCTGTGCCCTGGTCAGCTTGGGTGCCAGCCCTGCCAGCTGGTCCTGAAGTCAATATTAGAGGCCTGGACTCTACACTTGCCAGCTCAAGGAGGCTTCTGCGAGATGGAAAACCTTTTATTATCCAGCTCTCAAAGGTGGGAACCTTCAATGAGTTCCCCAGATGTGGGTCCTTAACGTGTTTTTGTTATTACTAATTCCTATATTAGGGGTTGATATTTCAGGGAAAATGAATTCACGAGGTGTTTTCTTGGATGAGGGTTAGTGGAGACTGGTTGGATGAGGAGAAGAATGGCAGTCCAGGGCAGAGTGCACCCCAGGGAGAGTAGATGGCGGGTGAGCTTCTACAGGGGGTCTTAGGGTCTTCACGTGTATTTGGGAAGTGGAAGTGAAGGGCTGCCAGTGGGAAAGGTCACCGGCTGCTGCCTGGCTGTGACTGCACCTGAAAAAGTGAGTTTTCTGAACGTTTTGGCTCCTGAGAGGAGACTGATGGGAGTTACTGTGCTTATCCCAATGAATGTGCCATATACAGCCCCTGCCATCTTGGAATTAATAAGCCCTATTGGATGTGCTGCTAGAACAATTGGGATTAACAGTGTAATTGAAACCTAGCAGTGTGGTCCAAGCTCTAGGTTTGAGAAGGCCCCAGAGCCCTCTGCCTTCTCTTGACTGACATAGCAGGACAGGGAAAATAGGGAGTGTGGTAAAAGTAGGCACCAGCTTCAGCATGAGGCTCTGGATGCAGCCTGACAGTGTTTTGGGATATATTTGGAGCTTTGTTATTACCGGGGCACTGGCTGAGAGACCTTGACCACCCCAAACATAAACATGCCATTGGGTGACCATTGGGTTCTCAGAATTGTCAAGCACCTCTTTTGTCCAGGACCCTGTGCTAGATGCTAGGGATATGAGGAAAAATCTGTAAATCAACCTCTGCCTCCATTCAAGCAGGATGTACCACAGGCAGTATGCCAAAATTCCAGTGGCTGTTCAATCTTATTCCCTCTGACAGCTAGCTGTGTCTCCCCATCCTTGTGACCTGTCCAGGTGCCTACAGCTGTATGTGTCAGAGGCATGAGTTAAATCCAAGCCTTTCTGATGCTAACATATGCTCTGAATTGCATCCTCTGAGTTGGAATAGTGTTCATAGGAATAAATAAACTTATTTTAAAAGAGAAGTAACTTGAACTATAAAAAACTCACAAAATTACTATATGATTGTGAAAAATGTTATTTCCCTGTTGGATCAATGATTATATTAGTCTGTAATATTAGTCCATTATTTATAACACTAGTCTATAACATGCTTTATCATTTATTAAATTATCAAATCAGAAAAAGATAAAGCCTGAAAATTTCACCTATAAACTCTTACTATTATTTACAGCATACTTTTCTCTTTGCTCCTAAACTTTAACTTAGTGAAATATAATGGATGATAAAACAAATTGTGGAGAGAATTGCTCCCTTACTGGCAACTAGAAATCAGAAGCGTGTCCTTTGTATCACATTTGAAAGTCACATCCTGGTGTAAAAGTGAAATCAGAAGAGTGGAAATAAATTAAAGGACAGAGGAGCATTAGGAAGACCAGTTTAGCATTTACTCATCCCCAATCATTAATATTTCATCCTCCCAGCTTCTCAGTGGGGCCACTGAAGAATATTTTGGTACCTGGGGCATAATACTGAGTCACTTTGGAAGCTCCTCATAAGCTAGTGGGAATATTCACTGCATCTCCTTCCTTTTGGGGCTTTTATTTTCCCGTATTTTTGGATGATCCTGTTTAAGGGGAAGAGAGAGCATCAAATGAGAGCTTCAGGACTTGTTTCTCAGGCTATTTCTTGTCATCAGCCTGGTTAGAGCAGCCTCCCTGGTTCTCTATACTTTCTGTCCTGTACTCAGCCCTACATCCCTTGCTTTGGGGTACAGCCAGTCAAACCCTGCGGACCATTCTCCCCAAATCTTGCCGATCCTCATCATAACTTCCACGTGGCTATTCTCTTTTGTTGACCCTGTTCTGGAAATCCTTCCATTCAAGCAAACCTCTATTTTTAATTCCTGCCTCTGGTTCCCAAACCTAGAATGCTATCTTCCTTCCTCCTTCAAAAGTTAACACTCACTTTCCCCTTGAGCAGCACAGCCTGCCTGTATTCAGCTTCTTGTTCCTTGGTTCCAGAAACTTTGGGGGCACATGTTCGTAATTCTTTCTAGCCTCCTTAGCTTTAAAGTTTATGATTTCCTTTTATGCATCATATTTTTATGTTGCCCATTCCTAGCTCCAGGATTGGTTTTTCAAACAATCTATACCACCTAATACTCAAGTCTACATAAGGTGGACAATCAAATAAACACTGTCTGTCGGAATGTACTGATTTTGAGAAATTGAGTCTCAAATGTATTCTCACTTCTGCTTGATGTTGTCTGTTTGAGCATATCGGCTTTAATCTTCATTTATGACTTCTGCCCATATGCCTATTCCCTTAACTTAGATTCATAGCCCTTAGTATGTTTGAGGAAGATCTGGTCGCCACAAATCTGACTTTTTTATAAGTGGAATTATATATTACATAATTTAATGGCTAATCATTAAGTTAGATTTTTATATTATGTAAATATTCTTCCTTTTATTACTTTTGAGTTTTTTCAACTTTACTCTTATTTACTCTTTCAACTCTTTACTCTTAAAGTCTACTTTAATGTTTTACATAAAATATATGTAAATATAAATATGTAGAAAACATACAAATATGTATAAATATGCATGTAATGGTCCTGGATAGTATGCATGTGTATGTTTATGTATGTATAATGAGTATGTGTATATGTGTGTCTGCATCTCTTTATGTGTAATTGGTCCTGGCAGTGTAGCAGTATTGATCTAAATGTAATGTTTAGCTACATGGATAGTACTTAATGTCATAAGTAAATTGTTTAATAAGGAAGAACAGTGGTTCTTTATGCTTAGCAATAATCATTTATATTTTGGACACCATGTTTATGTCAATTTTTAAATTATTTTTGTTTTTACAGAATCATATTAAGTCCATAGACTCAGGAGAGACCAATATAGATGGAGCTATAGGTAATATTTCCTAAGTGCATTTTTTTCCTCTTCATTTAAAGTATTTTGGCATTATATTTTGTATCATAATAACAAAATCATGTAATGATCATTTTATTCCTAGGTCCCACAGCATCAGAAGAATTGATCAAGATTACTTTATTAGCTTTTGAAGCAGTAACACAACATCCGGTCTTGCTGACACATTTTCGCTCTACGGTCAGTTATGCTTTTTTTTTGTTTTTTGTAGTATATTATTTAATTCTTTATTACAAACTATACAAATCAGTGCAGTTTCTATTTCTACACTTTCACAATGCCATCTCTTGAAGCAGTTACTATAAAGCTTTGTTTAGTGTGGAATGTTGAGATATTTTGGAAAAATTATTAGTCTATTCATTAAGTAAGTTCCACATAATGCAGGATTTCCAAGTAATACACTGATAAATTAGCATTGTTCCTAAATGATAAATGTTTTACTGTGTTAAGGGTTATACTGGAGCTGTGGACAGAACTTTTGGATTTAATTCCATAAACATTTATTAAGTCCTTGCTAAGACATTGTTCTAGGTACTAGGTAAGGAAAAAAAAAAAGAGAATCATGTTCCTCATCTCAGAGAGCTTATGGAGACCTTTTCTTTTGGCCATCTCTTATAGTTGGCTCCCTTCCCTCCTCAAAGCCCATGAAAAGAAGCTGTTCTCCTGGGATGGCTGATTTCAGACACTAAGAGTATGCCATGGGCTATGCCAGTTTTTCTGTTTCTCTGTCTAGTTCCAGCTGCGATCTACAGACCCAGGGGGAATGGGAGATATCCAGTGGGATGGTTTTTGACTCAGAACCCTTTGGGTCCAGATTAGATGTAACTTGGGTCCAGTTTAAGTTTTACCCCCTTCCTTTATTTGGTGCCTCCTGAAAGTTAGTTCTCTTTACTTTTCTTTGAACTGATGCATTATTGGAGTATGTCACTATCCTTTCCTGGGCCTCTGGTTTTACTTCTTCAAAATGGGGATTATGACATTTTTATTGCCATGTTTTACAATGAAAAAAGCTCATAATAATCTTTAAATAGCACATATGTCTATATACACATACACATACACACACACTCATACATTAAGAGTGTTGTTAAACAGGCTTTTCTTCTCAAGTTTAATTATATTTTCATGATTTTCATGACAGGCATAGTGGATAGACAGTAGGCCTCCCGTACAGGAGGACCTAGGGTCAGGGCCCTTTGCTGACACATGCTGGCTCTTTGAGCCTGTTTTGGGGAATCAGGGGATCTCTCCAAGATGGATTTTGGAGAGAAGGGATGCCCTGGTACCTCGGCATTGCTACAAGTAGTTTTCTTCATCTGCTATTTCCTCCTGCCTGGGACAGCAGAGTCCAATGCCTAACCCTGTTTTTGTAATTAGGAAGAGTCATTTTTGAAATATGGAAAATTATCACCAGC
Source organism: Myrmecobius fasciatus (assembly GCA_023553655.1). Taxonomy (NCBI): domain Eukaryota; kingdom Metazoa; phylum Chordata; class Mammalia; order Dasyuromorphia; family Myrmecobiidae; genus Myrmecobius; species Myrmecobius fasciatus. The sequence continues at coordinate 123,533 of JAJPUD010005832.1, forward strand.
CTTCCTTGATTATTTGCATAGCAATCCTTTTCCCTTTCTTCCAGTGAGTCTTTAGTTACCCAGTTATGATCTTAAATCTGTTTCCTTAATGAAAAAATGTCCTGAATTTAATGAGTTAAGTTGGAAGATCTTTCAGTAACTGTCTTCCATTTAACTTGAAGCTTAATTAGTTTATTACCAGATGAAGAGACTCTGGCATACTAATTATTTGATATACAGTCTGCATTATTGTGGAGAAAACTGTTGCTTCATCTTACATGATGCATACAAAATATTTTTAGAATGCTGTAACTCATGGGATATCGTCTAATTACCTCTTCAGGAGCATGACTGGAATCCATGAATATAAATACACTCTAGTGAATATAGGAACATAGTAAGTGCCATTTAAAAAGTTAGAGTAAACCATATTAAAGGATCCAAAGAAATACTTCATTATATAGAAAGATAGCTTTTATATTGACCAAAAGTGTTTCTCTCAGATTGGTCCAATATTTCAGAATAGTTTAATTATATAAAGCTGGTAACAATTAGTGTTTTTAAAAGCACGGAAAAGTATCAGACTGTTTTTGTTTTTAGTGAAAATGATGACTATTAGTTTTTTAAAAAGGAGAACAAAACAGATGATTTCCATATTAGGAGTGTTGGACAAATATATCCAAAATGCATTTCTACAATAGCTAAAAAATTAACTAAATCCTAAAACTGATGTGTTTATTACTTGCTTCTGAACAATTTGGTTTTTGACAGATATTTTCTTATGCCATGTTTTCAGTTTTACAGTCTTCAAAGGGATAAATATGATCTTTATTACTTGTTGAAATATTCATTAATTTGTAGATAATCCCTATATATATATGTATATATATACACCCATTACATACAAATGTTTACTGTTCCTCTATCAATCAGGCCTCACCTCTAGTCTTCAACCTTAGTTTTATCATCCAGTCTTCCCTCTCAAGGGCTATTTCTTCTCACTGTTTTACTCTTTGCTTTACAGTACTCACCTGAGCACTGATGGTAGTAGACAAACCAAGCTTGAAACTTAATTTCATTTTAAAGGCAGCTTCATTTTACTCCAAGTTTCATTTATGTATATAAATGCACCTGAATTTTATTATGGAATTAAATTTAATGTCTTCTCTTGGTGAGGGGAAGCAGAACAACAACAATAACAAAAGAATTAGGAGTGTGGGGGCATCTTTTTTATCTTTTGATTGTAATGAGCAAGTCAGATTGCTCCAAAAAGTGACTCTGGGAGTCCCAACCCACTGCAGCTTTTTGCCTCTAGACTCCCAATCCTCCCTACATCTTCTAGGGATGGGTCCCTCTGCACCATTCTGTTCCATAGTCTCTTCTCATAGGATCTGTTGTCAGTGGTTTGAAACAAAAAGTCCCAAGTGCCTTTGCAGTGGGAACCTTGCCTTCTAAGTTGGGATTCTAAACTCATTTTCTTATAGAAACTTGATGCTTTTGTTCTATGGTGCTTTTGGTAGGGTAGATCATGGATCATAGATCAGTCACAGGATTTTAGAGCTGGGTATCACTTTAATGATAATCAGAATTTTTGAATTCCATGAAGACAAAAATTCTATGCTCTGCAAATAGAAGGTGCTTAATAATTATTCTTGAACTGAATCAATTCTAGTCTATCTACTTGCCTACCTCCTCTTATATAATTAAAATACTGAGGCCCACACAATTAAGTGATTTGCCCAAAGTCATAAACCTAATTAAAAGCAGAGCCAGTACTATCTTTCAGGTCTATGTGAAGCACTAAATTGACTTTTGTTTATGAACACCCTGAAAAACGCCATCAAATTTTGAACAATTACCTTAGGAAAAAACTTTTTGAATATAACCCCTAGTTATGTTAGGGACATAATCAAAATCTCATCCTTTTGTAGGTGTTGAAAGTGGGAATCTAATACTAGGAAACAATGAGTAGATTGATTATCAAAACTAAATTGGTTAGAAGTGGGTATATTGTGCACATTTATTTTTGTCAAATTCAGGTCATAGCTATTGGAGGAACCTTTTCCTAAAATGATCCTTCCACTATTATTAATAGTCTCAAAAGAAAGTCAGAAGAAATGAGTTTCCTTTATCATTATCTAAAAGAAGGAATTGGAAGAACAGGATTGTAATAGGTGATCTATTTGAGTCTTCCCATGTATAGTCTGTAAACATTTGCTTTGTGACATTAAAATTTTATATTTTAAGACATGATTAATAGCTATCTCAAAAGTTGAACTGATTTATTTCAGCTGTATTTTATGATTTGATAAATTATCCCATTGACATTTGATAATTTAAACTGTGCCAATCTAAACACTGCCTTATAGTTATTTATAAATGAGAATGCTTCTATTTAACAAACTATGAATCAACAACTCCAATATTCCGATCTCCAAACCAGTGTTTTTTGGTCATTATTCTTCTTATGTTTATTTATAAATGGATTCTTGTTTTTCTGTGTACTTGAACTTTCTTAGTTCATGGGCACCCTAACAGCTGCCTTTTTTAAAAAAATCTTTTTATTTGCAAAACATATGCAGGGATAATTTGACAACATTGACCCTTGCATAGCCTTGTGTTTCAGATTTTCTCCTCCTTCCCCTTCCCCCCCTCCCCTAGATGGCAAGCAACTCAATATATATTAAACATGTTGAAATATATAAACATATTTATGCAATTCTCTTGCTTAACAAGAGAAATCAGATAAAAAAAGACAGTAAATGAGTAGGAAAACAAAATGCAACCGAACAATAACAAAAAGAGTGAGAATGTTATGTTGTGATCCACATTCAGTTCCTACAGCCTTCTCTCTGGGTGTAGATAGAGCCTTCTTTTTGTGACAATCAGCTGGAAGATACATTGCTCAGCTCATTTGAGCCTTTTCCATAATTCTACAAATTGATAAATTAAAAACAAAAAAACTGAGAAATGATTGAAATTTGTCATTATATTTTCTTCTTTACTTCTGCCCAAAATTTGTTCTGTCCAAGTCAGGATAGCAGCCCAATAAGTGATGATTGAACCCTACCTGGTATTTCGAGGAATTAGGAAGAGGGAGACACCTGAGTTCTTATGCAGATGGAAAATAGAAACCCAACTGGACTAGAACTCTGAATAGAAGTTACAGAGATTCTGAAAGTCTTACATGCAAAGTGAAGTGAGCAGAACCAGGAGAACATGTTACATAGTAACAGCAATTTTGTACAATGGACAACTGTGAAAGATTTAACTATTCTTAGTTATACAATAATCCAAGACAATGCTGAAGAATTTATGATGAAAAATGGTATTTACTTCCAAGGAAGGAAATTATGGAATCTGAATGCAGATTTAAGAATACTTTTTTTGGTAAACTTTCTTTTTCTTTTTGTTTTGGTCTGTGTTTTCTTTTGCAACATGGCCAGTAATATATTTTGCATAATTACACATGTATTATCTATATCTAGTTGCTTTCTGTCTTAATGAGAGGGAGAAAAAGGAAGGAGTGTGAAAATTTGGAACTTAAAATTTAAAAAAAAGTTAAAATGTTTTTTATATGTAATTTTTTTACATGTAGAAAAATATCTAAAAATTTTCACTTAAAAAGTGATGGTGAAATCACTATTGATCAGAGAAATGCAAATTAAGATAATTCTGCTGTCAGATTGGCTAAAATGACAGAAAAAGATAAAAGATTGTTATAAGGAATGAAAAAATAGAACATAATGTGAAACATCTTATAAGAAAAACAATCAGTTTAGAGAACAAACCAAGAAGAGAAAATATAAGGATAATTGGACTACCTGAAAGCAGTGACCAAAAAAAGAACCTTGACACAATAATGCAAGAAAATTTTATGGAGGGATAAAACATGAGGGGAAAGTAGAAATAGAAAAAAATCCACCAATCACTACCTCAAACAGATCCTTTGGGGAAAACACATAGGGATATTATTGCTAAGTTTTGAAACTCCCAGATCAAGGAGAAAATTCTGCAAGAAACAAGAAAAAACAATTCAAATATTCTGGAATTACAATTGGAATTGCAGAGGACTTTTCAATAACCACAACAAAAGACTGCAAGTCCTGGAATCACATATACTGGCAATCAAAAGACTAGACCTGCAGCCAAAAATACCATGTCCAGCAAAATTATCCTTAATATTGAATGAAAAAAGTAGACATTCAACAAACTTGAAAATTTTCAGAACTTTCAACCAAATCTGAACTCAATAAAAAATTTAACATATAAGAGCTGATAACAAAGATCAATTTCAAGGAATTTAATATAGACAAATTATTTATACTTTTTACAGAGAAATGTGTGCCATAAGATTGACATCAGCAATAGAGTAGCTTGAAAGAAAGGGCAAAGTTGAGTATGATCTGGCTGTAAAAAAGCTAAACCTCCTAGAAAAAAGGTAAATATATTGTGTTATACAAATGAGATACAGAGGAAGAATAGACACTGAGGCATTGGGCGGGAGGAGGGCTTATAATTCTGAAAACCTACACACATCGGGAATGAGCCAAATATGTCATGCTACATATATACTGAAGGGTATAGCACCCTCAAAATCTATAAAGAAATAAGGAGGCAGAGGGATATGCAAAGGTTTGGAGAAGAAGACAAGAGAGGGATCAATGGAAGTTAAGTAATAGCAAGGCAAGTTAAGGAGCAAAATGAAAGCAGAAAAATTAGCAGGAATAGGAAAGAAGAGTCAAACTTAAAGATTCAATCAAGAGAGAAATATGTCATATATCAGCCATACTAATATTGTTTTAGATGCATATTTACATATGTGTAAAATGTGTGTATATATGTGGAGAGTATATGTAGATATATATACATGTTGCTTTCTCTATGTATATATATAGATATATGTATATGTGAGTGGGTCTGTAGGTGGATATGAATGTATATGTGGATATATGTGTGTGTATATAAGGGTAGAGGTATGTATGAACATATGTATGTATCTAACATATATTTGTGCTCGACTATAGCCTGCTTGGGGAAAGTGAAGGGGATGAAAGGGGGAAAAAAGAATAAAGTAAAAAAAAGGTGCATAGCAGAGAATTTAAAAAAAAAGTACAAGGAAGAAAAGAAAAAATAAACACTCATGAATATATTTTTTTCTACTATTATATATCCTTTCTTGACATGGTAATTTCTTGTTATATATTTTGAATTCCTCCTGATATTCTGCTGGGAAATGTTCTGTTTTGTTTTCCTTTTCTGTCTTTTTCTATTCTGTTTTTTTAAAATAAAATACATGAAAAAAAAGTGATGGTGCTGGAGGGAAGGGGCAATGTTAGAAGTGTAAAATGGTATCAGATTAGAAATCATGAATGTGACCACAAGGCCCATGATGAGCTTTATAGATGAGCTTTGGGGATCACACTGCAGTTTTAAAACTGCTTAAGTTATAGGAGGTTGAGCTAAGCAGAGAGTTTGTTATCCTCACCAGTCTCACAGACAAAATTAAGTGCAGCCCTGTGTTGCCAGGCCCAAATTCCTTTCAATTGGAAAATTGCTATTGTCTCCATTAATATCTGTTTAAAGCTACTTTGGAAGTGATGTGACGGATAAATAAGTATAGATAATAGAACTAGATGATAGATGATGTGTTATATCATACTTTGACAATATAGAATTCGATATTGATTGACCTATTTTGTGTATTCTGCATGTTAGTCCTTTTGTAAGTTTGTCTCATAATTTTCACATTATTTGCTATATATAGTAACATGGAAGTTATAAGTATGAGAAAAGAAGAATTGATTAATTTTACTTCCTCACAGTAGTTTATCCCACCAAGAAAAATTTAAGTGGCTACTGAGTGTAACATTTTTTAAAATGTCATTTTGACACTTAGTTAAAATTATACAGTTTTACATACACGGTGGACTCAATCTTAGGTTAAACTCAAAAATCAATTAAAAGTTCGTTGGCTATTAGCAAACAGTTTTTTTAAAATATTTTTCTTTTAGCTAGTTATAGGTTACCCACCTATACAGCATAAATCTGTGCATATAATTCCTCTCCCTCCCCTGTCTATCCTTATCCCTACATTTAAAAAAAAGTATTTCCATGTGGTATAAACCATGAAGAGTTGACACTGCCTTAGAAGATTAAATTCTACATCTATTCTTGTTGACATTTGTATAATCTTGCATCACAGAGATGTCAAATTTTAGGTCAAAATGGAATCATACAGAGACGTAGCCCAATTTTATTTTTTGATATCTAGGGAAATTTAGGCCCCAGATGTTTAAGTGACATATTCTAAATTACGCAGGTAGTTAGAGAAAGAACTCAACCTTTAGATTCCTAACCCTGTATTCTTTTGCTCATTGCTTTTCTTGTTAATTGTTGTTTACTCAGTGTGTCTGACTCATTGGAACCCCTGTGGACCGTGCCATGCCAGCCCCTCCTATCCTCCTCTATCCTTTGAAGTGTTTTGTGTTTATTGATTCCATGAACCTATCCATCTAATCCTCTACTATGCTCTTCGTTTTGTCTTCAGTCTTTCCCACATCAGAGGTTTTTTCCAATGTGTCTTATATTCTTATGTGGACAAAGTACTCAAGCTTCAGCTTTTGTATTTGACCTTCCAATAAGTGGCCTGAATTCATTTCTTTAAGTATTGACTGATTTGACTTGCTGTCCATAGTGCTCTCAAAAATCTTCTCCAGCACCATAATTTGAAAGCATCAATTCTGTGGCACTCAGTTTTCTTAATATCCAATTCATAGCCATACATTTTTACTGGAAAAACCACAGCTTTGGACCTTTGTTAGCAAGGTGATATCTCTGTTTTTTATTATGTTACCCAAATTTCCCAAAGCTTTCCTTTTAAGGAGGAAGCATCTTTTAGTTCATGTCTGCATTCACCACCCACAATGATCTTTGAGCCCAGGGATATAAAATCTGGCACTGCTTCCATTTCTTCTCCTTCTATTTGCCAGGAAATGATGGGTCCAGTTGTCCAGATTTTAGTTTTTTTTTTTAATGTTAAGCTTTAGGTTAGCTTTTACAGTTTCCTCTTTTTTCTGTTATTTTATTTTTTTATTAAAGCTTTTTATTTTCAAAACACATGCATAGATAATTATACATTCATCCTTGCAAAACTTTGTATTCCAAATTTTTTCCCTCCTTTCCTCTTACCCTCTTCCCTACACGGCAAGTAATCCAAATTATGTTAAACATGTGCAATTCTTCTATACATATTTCCACAATTATCGTACTGCACAAGAAAAATCAGATCAAAAAGGAAAAAATGAGAAAGAAAACAAAATACAAGCAAATAACAAAAAGAGTGAAAATGCAATATTGTGATCTGCATTTAGTCTCTTCAGCCCTCTCTGGGTGCAGATGGCTCTCTCCATCACAAGATCATTAGAACTGTCCTGAATCACCTCATTGTTGAAAAGAACCACTGCCATTAGAATTGATCATCGTATAATCTTGCTGTTGCCATGTACAATGAACTCCTGGTTCTGCTCATTTCACTCAGCATCAGTCCATGCAAGTCTTTCCAGGCCTCTCTGAAATCATCCTGCTGGTCGTTTCTCACAGAACAATAATATTCCATAACATTCGGTATATATACCATAGTTTGTTTAGCCACTCTCCAACTGATGGGCAGCTATTCAATTTCCCATTTCTAGCCACTACAAAAAGGGCTGCCAGAAACATTTTTCCCTCCTTTAAAATCTAGAACACTGCTGGGTCAAAGGTTATGCACAGTTTGATAGCCCTTTGGGCATAGTTCAAAATTGTTCTCCACAGTGGTTGAATCAATTTACAACTTCACCAACAATGTATTAGTGTTCAGATTTTCCTACATCCTCAAATTTTCCAACATTTGTCATTATCTTCTCCTGTCATTTTAGCCAATCTGACAGGTGTATAGTGGTATCTCAGAGCTGTCTTAATTTGCATTTCTCTTATCAATAGTGATTTGGAGCACCTTTTCAAATGACTAGAAATGGTTTTAATTTCTTCATCTGAAAATTGTTCATGTCCTTTGACCATTTATCAATTGGATAGTGGCTTTAATTCTTATAAATTTGAATCAATTTTCTATATATTTTAGAAATGAGGCCTTTATCAGAACCCTTGAATGTAATTTTTTTCTTTAGTTTATTGCTTCCCTTCTAATCTTGTCTACCTTGGTTTTGTTTGTACAAAACCTTTTTAATTTAATATATTCAAAATTATCCATTTTGCATTCAACAATGAACTCCAGTTCTTCTTTGGCTGCAAATTCCTTCCTTCTCCACAGATCTGAGAGGTAAACTATCCTTTGTTCTTCTAATTTGCTTATAACATCACTTTTTATGTCTAAATCATGAACCCATTTCGACCTTGTAGGGCAGTGGTTCTTTTCAACAATGAGGTGATTCAGGACAGTTCTAATGATCTTGTGATGGAGAGAGCCATCTGCACCCAGAGAGGGCTGAAGAGACTAAATGCAGATCACAATATTGCATTTTCACTCTTTTTGTTATTTGCTTGTATTTTGTTTTCTTTCTCATTTTTTCCTTTTTGATCTGATTTTTCTTGTGCAGTATGATAATTGTGGAAATATGTGTAGAAGAATTGCACATGTTTAACATAATTTGGATTACTTGCCGTGTAGGGAAGAGGGTAAGAGGAAAGGAGGGAAAAAATTTGGAATACAAAGTTTTGCAAGGATGAATGTATAATTATCTATGCATGTGTTTTGAAAATAAAAAGCTTTAATAAAAAAATAAAATAACAGAAAAAAGAGGAAACTGTAAAAGCTATATAGGGTGTCAGGTGGTAGAATCTAGTTTCTGCCATACTAATTTCCAATTTTCCCAGCAATTTTTGTCAAATAATGAGTTCTTATCTTAGAAGCTGGGGTCTTTGAATTTATCAAGCACTAGATTACTGTAGTCATTAATTATTGTGTCTTGTGAACCTAACCTATTTCATCGATTGCTGTATTTCTTAGGCAGTACCAAATGGTTTTGATGACCACTACTTTATAATACAGTTTTAGGTCTGGTACAACTAGGCCACATTCATTTGCATTTTTTTTTCATTAATTCCCTTGAAATCTTGACCAGATGAACTTTGCTGTTATTTTTTTATATCTGTAAAATAATTTCTTGTGAGTTTGACTGGTATGGCACTGAATAAGTAGTTTAATTTAGGCAATATTGTCAGTTTTATTGTATTCACTTGGTCTACCCATGAGCACTTGCTATTTTTCTATTGATAAGAGCTGATTTTATTTGTGTGGAAAGTGTTTTGTAATTGTGTTCATATAGTTCCTGACTTTGCCTTGGTAGATAGATTCCCAAATATTTTATATTATCTACACTTGTCTTAAATGGAATTTCTCTTTGTATCTCTTGCTGATGGACTTTGTTCGTAATATATAAAAATGCTGATGATTTATGTGGATTAATTTTACATTCTGAAACTTTGCTAAAGTTGTATATTGTTTCTAGTAGTTTTTAGTTAATTCTCTAGGATTTCCTAAGTATATCAACACAACATATCATCTGCAGTGAGTGATGATTTGGTTTCCTCATTATTTACTCTAATCCCTTTAATTTCTTTTTCTTCTCTTATTGCCAAACTAACATTCCTAATATAATATTGAATAGTAATGATGATAGTGGACAGCCTTGTTTTACCCCTGATCTTATTGGGGAATGATTCTAGCTTATCTCTATCACATATGATGCTTGCTGATGATTTTAAATAGATGACTACTGATCATTTTAAGGAAAATTTCATTTATTCCTATACTCTCTAGTGTTTTTAATAGGAATGGGTGTTAGATTTTGTCAAATGCTTTTTCTGAATCTATTGAGATAATCATATGATTTTTGTTAGTTTGGTTATTGATATAGGCAATTATGCTAATAGTTTTCCTAATATTGAACCAGCCTTGCATTTCTGATATAAATCCTATTTGGTCATGATGTATTATCTTGGAGGTAACTGGCTGTTATCTCTTTGATAATATTTTATTTAAGATTTTTGCATCAATATTCATTAGGGAAATTAGTCTATAATTTTCTTTCTCTGTTTTGACCCTACTGGTTGAGGTCTCAGCACCATATCTATGTCGTGAAAGGAATTTGGTAGAACTTCTTCTTTTCCTATTTTTCCAAATAGTTTGCATAGTATTGAAATTAATTGTTCTTTAAATGTTTGGTAGAATTCATATGTAAATGCAACTGTCCTTGGAGATTTTTTCTTAGAGAGCTGATTATTAATTTGTTCAATTTCTTTTTCTAAAATGGGACTATTTAAATAATTTATTTCCTTTTCTGTTAATCTGGATAATGTATATTTTTGTAAGTATTCATCCATTTCACTTAGATTATTGGATTTACTGACATATAATTGGGCAAAATAGCTCCTAATTATTGGTCTAATTTCCTCATAAGTAGAAAGTTATTTCTTTTCATTTTTATACTAAATTCTAATTTTTTTCTAATGAAATTAACTGAAGGTTTATCTATTTTGGTTTTTGTTGTTGTTTAGTTTGTTTATTAATTCAATAGTTTTCTTGCTTTAAGTTTTATTAATATCCCCTTTTATTTTAAGAATTTCATATTTGGTATTTAATTGAGGTTTTTAAATTTGTTTTTTTTCTAGTTTTTTTTAGTTGCATGCCCAATTCATTTATCTTCTCTTTCTCTATTTTATGCAAATAAGCATCTAGAGATATAAAACATCCATTAATAACTGCTTTGGCTGCATCCTATAAATTTTGATATGTTTCATTATTGTTCTCTTGGATGAAATTATTGATTTTGTCTATGATTTGTTGTTTTGCCCATTCATTCTTTAGTATTAGATTATTTAGTCTGCAATTAATTTTTGGTCTATTTTCTCCTGGCCTTTTATTGCATGTAATTTTTTTTACATCATGATCTGAAAAAATGCATTTATTATTTCTGCCTTTATACATTTCATTTTGAGGTTTTTATGCCCTAATACATTTTTAATTTTTGTTTAGTTTCCATGCACTGCCAAGAAAAAAAGTATATTCCTTTCTTTATCCATTAATTTTCTCCAAAGATCTATCATACCTAACTTTTCTAGAATTCTATTTCCCTTCTTAACTTCTTTCTTATTTATTTTGTGGTTCAATTTATTTAGTTCTCAGAGAGCAAGATTGAGATTCCCCCATTATTATAGTCTTGCTGTCTAATTTTCTTGCAGCTCTCCTTACATCTCCTCTAGGAATTTGGATGCTATATCACTTGGTCCTTATATGTTTAGTATTGATATTATTTCATTATCTATAGTACCCTTTAGCAAGATATAGTTTTCCTTCCTTATCTCTTTTAATTAGTTCTATTTGGCTTTTACTTTATCTCAGATCAGGACTGCTACTCCTGCTTTTTATTACTAAAGCAGAAGCATAGTAGATTCTGCTCCAGCTTTTTACCTTTACTTCTTTGTATGTATCACTGTGTATACAACATATTATAGGATTCTGACTTTTAATCTAGTGTGCCATCCACTTCTGTTTTATGGGAGAGTTCATCCCATTCACATTCACAGTTAAAATTACTAACTCTGTATTTCCTGCCATCTTGTTTTTCCCAAGTTATACTTTTTTCTTTCCTTTCCCCCTTTCCTCCCTCCCCAGTATTTTGCTTCTGACCACCACCTCCCTTTAATAGCCCTCATCTTTTACAGCCCTCCCTCCTTTCTTTTCCCTTTTCTTCTCCTATTTCCCCATAAGGTGAGACAGGTTTCTTTGTGAAGCTAAATATGTCTGATATTCTGATATTCTCTCTTTGAGCCAAATTTTTGATGAGAGTAAGATTCACACAGTGCTCATTCCCTACTTCTTTCCCTCAATTTTAATAGGCCTTTTTTGCCTCTTCATGAGATGTAATTTACCTCCTTTTGGATCCATTTTCCTCTTCTTCCAGTAGAATCCCCTTTCCACTTCTAATTTTTTTT
>JAJPUD010005832.1:135605-146911 GCA_023553655.1 Myrmecobius fasciatus
CACTGCGCCACCTAGCTGCCCCTTAGGGATGTAAACTTTTAAAAGAAAGTTATTTTTTCTTTGCTTTTTACCTTTTATTGTTTCTCTTGAGTACTGTATTTGAAGATCAGATTTTTTGTTCAGCTCTGGTCTTTTCATCAGAAATAAATGAAATTCACTTGTTTTATTGAATATCCATCTTTTTCCCTGAAAGATAATGCTTAATATTTTTTGGATAGTTGATTCTTGTCTGCAATCCACATTCCTTTGCATTTCAAAATATCAGATTCCATGCTCTTTGATTCTTTAAAGTGGATGCTGATAGGTCCTGAGTAATTCTAATTGTGGCTCCTCAACATTTGAATTGTTTCTTTCTGGCTGCTTGCAATATTTTTTCCTTGATTTGATAATTCTGAATTTTAGCTACAACATTCCTTGGAGTTTTCATTTTCAAGTCTCTTTTAGGAGGTGATCGGTGAATTCTTTCAATGGCTATTTTGCCCTCTAGTTCTAGGACATAAAGGCAGTTTTTCTTGATGATTACCTGAAAGATGATGTCTAAGCTCTTTTTTTGATCATGATTTTCAGGTAGTCTAATAATTCTTAGAGTCTCTCTCCTGGATCTGTTTTCCAGGTCAGTTGTTTTTCCAATGAGATATTTTGCATTTTCTTCTATTTTTTCATTTTTTTGATTTTGTTTGACTGATTCTTGAAGTCTCTTTGAGTCATTCACTTCCATTCATTCAATTCTAAGTTTTAGTGAATTATTTTCTTCAGTTATCTTTTTTTAATCTCCTTTTATCTCCTTTGAAATGTTTTTTTTTTGTTCTTTGGATTTTTTTCCTGTTTCACAAATTCTGTTTTTCAAGAGTTGGTTTCTTTTTTAAATCTATTTTGTAAGGAGTTATATGGTTTTTCCATTTCACTAAATCTATTTTAAAGGAGTTTTCTTCAGATAATTTCTGTGTTTCCTTTTCTAAACTCTTGCAAAGTTCTCATTTCCTTTCCCTATTTTTCTTCTAACTCTTTTAAGATCCTTTTTAAATTCTTCCAAGAGAGCCTTGTGAGATAGGGACCAATTCATATCACCCTCTGGGCATTCATCTGAAGACAATTTACCTTTAGTGTCCTGAGTGTTTGAGGTCTGTTCTCTATCTCCATAAGAGTTCTTTCTGCTTTTTTGCTCATTTTAAAAAGTTGAGGTCTCCTCATAGGACAAAGGGGAGATTGTCCCAATTTACTCTGTAGGGGACAGTAGCTTCAGGCTGCCCTGGGCCAATACTGTGGCTTCCTTCTGGTGCCAGGTGGGCATGGCTATGCCCCTAGTTATTCTGGGGTTCCAGGGCTCCCTGTTGGCTTTCTGTAGGTTTCACAGCTAGTCTGCTGATACACTGGCTTCTGGACCAGGACAGAGTAGCTGGCACTGCTGTATTTTGGCGCCACATATCCCAGGTCCCTGTGTGGCGTTTGCCCTCGGCCTCTTCTCCCCCCCCTTTTTTTCCCCTGAAGTTATTATAAAATAATCTTTTTCTGGAAATTTGTTTCCCTCCAAACATTTGTGGGTTCTGTCCCTCCAAATCCCATTCAGAGGCTTGATCTGGTGTTGATCTGGGCTGCCAGGAGAAGCCCAGATACAGACCTGTCTCCTTGCTGCCATCTTGGCTCCGCCCTGTCACTCTCCTCTTTAACTTAATCAAAAGGCTTCTTAATTCTTCTTCACTTCCTCCCATCAGAGTAGAATCATCTGTGATGGTTGGCATTCCTTCTACCTTTTAATGGATCCATCATGGCATTTTACATGATATACTCTGCATGTAAGTTTAATAAATAAGGGAACTATCCACAACCTTGTTGTTCCTTAAGAGACAAATAAAATAATTTGGTACTTGCGTCTCATTGAGGACTTGTCCCATTTTATTGTGATCCTCACAGTTCAAGGATTTAAGATAGTCAAAGAAGCAAAAATAGATGTCTTTTTAGAACCTCCTTGCTTTTTCCATCATCCAGCAAACCTTGGCAATTTGGTCTCTATTTTCTCTGCTTCTCTGAATTACATTTCTCCAACATAAGAGTGAATTTTGCAATAAGAAGCTCATGATCTGGATCACAGTCAGTTCCAGGTCTTTTTTTAATAGAGGCAAAAAGTCCTTTAATTCATATATAAACATAAAATTTTAGTTATATTTGTGGACATAAGAGCATTATATATTTTGCTGTTAATTGTAAAATACCTATGGTCTTTTTTCTTTTTTTTTAATTTATTTTTTTTATTAAAGCTTTTTATTTGTATAACATATGTATGGGTAGTTCCCCAGCATTGATCTTTACAAAGCTTTCCATTACAAATTTTACCCCCAGTCCCCTCCCCTACCCTAAAAGGCAGGAAGTCCACGACATGTTAATAATGTTGAAATACTTGACAAGTTATGCAAGAAAAATCCTATCTACAAGAAAAAAAAGAAAATCAGAGAAAGGCAACACAATGCAAGCAAATGTCAATAGAGATCATGAAAATATTACGTTGTGGTCCATATTTCATTTCCCTCTCTCTGGGTGTATATGGTTTTCTTCAGTGAACAATTGGAACTGGTTTGAGACAATTCTTTATTGCAGAGAGCCATGTCCATCAGAATCGATCATCATGTAATATTGTTGTTGCTGTGTATGATGATCTCCTGGTTCTGCTCGTTTCACTCAGCATCAGTTCATGCAAGTCTCCATAGGCCTCTCTGAAATCGTCCTGCTGGTCGTTTCTTACAGAGCAATAATATCCCGTAACATTCATATACCATAATTTATTCAGCCATTCTCCAATTGATGGGCATCCCTTCAGTTTCCAGTTTCTAGCCATTACAAAAAGGGCTGCCATAAACATTCTTGCACAGGTGGGTCCCTTTCCCTCCTCTAAGATCTCTTTGGGATATAGGCCCAGTAGAAACACTGCTGGGTCAAAGGGTATGCACAGTTTGATAGCTTTTTGAGCATAGCTCCAAATTGCTCTCCAGAATGGTTGGATCCGTTCACAGTTCCACCAACAATGTATTAGTGTCCCAGCCCTCCCACATCCCCTCCAACATTCATCTTTATCTTTTCCTGCCATTTTAGCCAATCTGACAGGTGTGTAGTGGTATCTCAGAGTTGTCTTAATTTGCATTTCTCTGATCAATAGTGATTTGGAGCAACTTTTCATATGACTACAGATGGTTTTAATTTCATCATCTGAAAATTGTCTGTTCATATCCCTTGACCACTTATCTATTGAAGAGTGGCTTGAATTCTTATATCCAGGTCTTGTTTTAACTGCCTATGTAAAACTTTGACTGCAAAGTATATAATCAATCTGATTTTGATATTGACTATCTGGGGATGTCCATATTGTAGAGTTGCCTTTTTGATTGCTGTAAAAAAGCATTATAACCAGGAAGTCATAATCTTGACAAAGATTAGACAAAGAAAGACAAAGAAAGGTCTGTTTCAATCAGGCAGAGGGAGAAGCAGCTAAAGGCAGACGCCACGCAGGGACCCAGGGCGTGTGGCACCAAAATACAGCAGTGCCAGCTACTCTGTCCTGGTTTAGAAGCCAGTGGATCAGCAGACTAGCTGTGAGACCTCCAAGGCAACTACAGAAAGCAAACAGGGAACCCTGGAACCCCATCTTATCTTGACAAAACTCTTTGTCTCTGACCTGCTTTGTTTTGTATTCCAAGGCAAATTTTCCTGTTATTCTAATTATCTTTTTATTTCCTCATTTAGCATTTCAGTCCCCTATGACCTTTTTTTCAGAACTCTCCACTATAACACCTCAGTCTTGGGTAACCCTGCATGGCATAAATCATAGTTTCATTGGTCTAAACAACCCCCTCTGTCACAACAAGGCAGTAACTAGAGGGATGTGGGGAGGACTTTGGGTTTTTCTTGTACTGATTTTAAATGAGCTGTTTTTCTGTCCTTCAAAGATCTGTCTTTTTCTTTTTACTCATATTGAATTCCAATATACATGCTAGTACTTCATTTCATGTTGTTATCTTCATTCCTTAGAGTTTGGTTCTTTTACTATCTTGTTTCATGATCTATTATCTGTTAATAACATTTGTGATATATTTTGGCAGGATTCAAGAGTTAGGTAGAATATTGAATATGAAGTTTTGTTTGGGGAAGCTAGGTTTTTATGAATATGGATATGAATTTCTGTGCATTTTCCACTTTTCAAATTTAGGATGGCTATCACCTCTATAGTTCTGTATTGTGAATTCAAAGTATAATGAGACTAATGCTGGATCCCATTAAATCCATTTCAGTAATCATTTATCAAGTGCCTGCTTTGTGGACTTTGCTTAACCAGATAGCCTCAATCTGGTGTGCATGAATCCACTAGGAGCACCTGCATAGATTTCAGGGAGTCTCCATGAATTTGTTTGAGAAGAAAAAAAAACATCTTTTTTGCCCCTCACAAACCTCTAAATGAAATTTATATATTTCCTTTAGTTATCTTAAAATGTGATTCTGATGAAGCTCATCAGAGTTCCAGAAGGGTCATTAGCTCACAAAAAAGCTGTGAACCTCTGTGTTGGATTGTGTAGTTAGAAGACAAAACAGCCCAATCTCTCAAGGGACTACAGTTTACCAGAAATAATACAATGGGTATGAAAATAAGGAAATATATAAAGTATGTAGAAGATAATACAAAGTAATTTATAGCAGGATGACATGCTCATAATTGGGAGAATTAAGTAAGGTCTTATGTGACGATTAGCTCTAGAGATTTTTTTTAAAGAAAGTTAAGGCTTCTTTTTGGGGAGAGAGAACCATTTTTACAATGATATTGGTAGATGATATGCCATTTTCAGGGAGCAGCTAGCAGGAGAAAGATACTAAAATAGAGTCTGTGAAGAGAGATAATAGGAAATAAGACTGGAATGGGAGGCGGGAGTGAGGTTTTGGGGGGTTTTCAATGACAGGAGGGAAATTTTGTATTTTGTCATAGAAGCAAAGAGGAGATTCTGAAGGTTTTTTGAGGAAGAATGGGTGGATTACATCAATCAGTCAACTAGTACCTTTTCTTATATTTAATAAAAATAGGGATCCTTTTTTTGGACAAATATAACCCATTGCATTTCAGACATGTTGAATTTGAAATGATTGTTCCTTTCTGAATATAATTCCAGGTCACATTACTTTTTGTGCTTGTTTTATATCATACTATTGATCATTATGGGCTTCCAGTATACTATAACCCCAGATCTTTTACAAATGAACTACTGTCTAGTGACAGGATGCTCACCTTAGATTTTAGAAACTGACTTTTTGAGCATAAGTCTAAAGATTTTACATTTATCCCTAATAGATTTCATCTTCCTAGATTCAGTTCAGTGTCCTAAATAATTATTTTTGAATTGGTGTTTGGAGTGTTCAGGAGGACTAGACCCTTTGGTATGAGGACTGCTAAGACCTTTTTGGGGCTGCTTGTCTACCTTGGGTGTCCACCTAATTCTCCTAGCTCTCATCTGTGGTCCAGCATGTGCAAATGGGGTAAATGAAGTCCAGTTTAATCCACAGGCCTCAAACCTATTGGTGAATTAGCAGGATGTCCACTCCAAGCACGTGAAGAATTTCCTCGGAAGGGGAGGAAGAGAACAGTTTATTCCCATGGCCAGGAAGCTGGCCAAGAAGCACTCAGAACCTGGTCAGCCCAGAAGACACCAGGGTCATCCATCGCATCCCAGGCCATCCCCATGGTCATGGCTTTTGCCCTGCTGCTGCTGGACTGCCTGGAGGAGGAGAGGCTGGTGACTTTGTGCAGCTCTGCCTCCCTTTAATCCAGTTTGTCTGCAGTCAATGTAGCACCCGTGGTGTAATTGGCCACTTTGAAAGCAAAGGGCAAAACCAGCCAGGACATTAGTTATCCCCCTCGGCTTTGTGTCATCTTTAAATCTAAAAAGCATTTTAGATTTCTGAGTCCGTAGGCTGTCAGCAGCAGCAGCATTAGCATTTGTGTAAAACTCTGCAAGGTTTGTAAAGTACCCTGCACATATTATTTCATTTGACTCTTTTAACTCTGTGAGGTGGATCCTAATGTTACCTCCATTTTACTGATGGAGAAAGTGAGTCTATGAGAAGCCAAATGATTTGCCCAGAGGCACACAGTTATTAAGTGTCTAAGGCAGAATTTGAACTCAGATCTGTCCTTATTTCATGTCCAAAAATCTGTCAACTGCACTATTTAGCCTCATAGTCACTTTATGGGAGTTTTATTCTGGTCATTTAAAAAAAAAACATAAAATCTCTTAATAAGGGATAATCATGGGCCCTTTGGAATAAGAGCACACTTTACCACATAGCCTCTGAAGTCTGGCAGGGAGCAGGGGCCCTTGAAGTCATTTAGATTAAAAAAAAAGCTTTTTCTAATAACTCTATCCTTCTCAGAGGGGCTGCTAATTTCCACCTGAATTACCCTCCATGTCAAATCAGTGAAATTACCTTGCAGATAACTGGAGTGACCTGGTTATTTTTCTGTCCAGAAAACTTTGCACTTCACTAATGCCCTTATAATTTGTCTGAAGGCCAAGATAGTGATGTGAAGTAATTCTAGCATAAAAGTTTAGATTTAAAAAAAAATCAAAACACCTAATTGTGCCCTCATTAATTTAGACCATCATAGGATTTAATTATGTAAGAGACTTTTGAAATCGTCTAGTCTAATTCCCTCATTTACCAAATGAGGGAACTTGGGCCCAGAATTTACTTAAAACACCCCAACAGACTAATCGTTTCTGCCCTTTCCATTCTTCTTAAGCACATTATACACTGAGTAGTCTTCCTGCCCATAAGAAGCATCAGTGTTTATGGTGTGTAGTTTCCCTAGGAGAAACTCAATTCTATCATAATTCAGTAATATACCTTGTTTTATTTAATACCCTTTCAGACTAAAATTATAGATGGCTGTTGTTGACATATATTAATAATGGATTTATATCATTAGAAAAGTTAATGCAGTTCTAGTATTTGGCACTATGAGAGACCCTATTACAGATTTTTAGTAAAATATACTGAGGAGTTTAGAATTGAACCCCATATTTTTACTGAGTTAGTTGTTGAGCTCAGGGTAGTGTACATCTAGTGAAATGGAGATAGAAATGATGAATTTTCAGTTATGTGATTTGTAGAAATCATTGAATACTTTAGGAATAAAATCTCTAGTTTGAAGTGAATTGATTTAGCTGTGCTTAACCAACTAAATAAAATGTGATTGTGGATGGATATATGTGTGTGTGATTTAAAACCAATTAAAAATGTGTGTGTGTTTGTATATATATGTGTGTGTGTATGCGCGTGTGTGTGTGTATGCATATGCACAAATGTACATACACAATATATATGTATATATATATTATGTATATGCTTTTGAAACAGTTTTCTTATTTTTAAATTAAAACTATTTTCAAAATTTTCCCCGGGACATGAGCTTCATGAAGAAGAAAATTTGAATTTACTCAAATTTTAAAACTTCTGGATTTTTGTTAAATTCAAAAACAAATATTTAAAATTAATACATGTCATCCTTTGGACCACATTTTCTTTATTTATAAACTAAGAGATTGGAGTGCTTGACTTCTAAGGTTCCTTTCAGTACTAGACTCTTGTCATTGTAAAAAAAATTATCTTGCCTTTCTGCTTTCCATTCTATTGAAAAAATTAAAAAAAGAAGAAAGAAAAAGAAAATCCTCATAACAAATATACACATTCCAACAAAATAGCTTCCTAAAATATATGTCTTAGTGTATTTTAGACCATTTAAGGCTTCTCTGGCAGGAGGTACGTGACATTTCTTCATTCCTCTGATCTTGTGATTTAACATTGTGTTAATCAAAGTTCTAAAGTCTTTCAAAGTTGTTTTTGCTGTATTGATCTTTAGATCTTGTCATTTTATGTTTTGGGTCATAAAAAGATTTTGCATAAGAACAAATTCATTAAGATTTGGAGACATTTCATTTGTGTATTTAATTCATATCTGACAGATTAAATGAATGCAAATGAGTTTCAAAAGCATTCCCTAATATCTTTCCTGTATTATATGACCAAAGCTATTGTTAGCATCCCTCAGCTTATCTTCTCTTACTATCTTAGTTACAGGTAACGGACAATAGCAGCAGGCAGAATTCAGCATCTGTTGCACCTTAGCTATAAGGTTTACATTTCTTTTTGGAGGCCAAGGTTTGAATGAAATAACACAGAACATCACTCTATTCCAGACTCTCTTTAAATACAGAGTTCAGGATGAATCATGTTTAGGACATGTCCTTGAATGAACTTTGAAGCTGCTGAACTTTTCATTTTGTTTGACCCTTTTATTTGGGAAACCATGGCCACTTTGGTATTAGAGATTAAAATCCCTTGGGATTGATTTATGTTAGTATATTACTAAACCAACCGAGATATAGCCAGTGAATGAGGGTATTTTATGGAACAAAGAACTCATCAGTGCATGTGCATAGAAGATTCATAAGGGTCATACTGGAATTTTATCCTTATAGAAAGTGTATTAATCATAAATTCTGTGAAAGATTTATAAGGGCAAAGCTCTGAAGAGTGAATCATGCGACTCTCCATTCCCCAAGTATATCCTTGGAGCACTTTCTCAGCAGGTCACATGTACCTGCTCCTTACAAAATAAACTGAATTGGTGGACAGCGTTGTGTTGGTGGGATGCCATTGAAAGCCTTCCATCGTTCTTCATACTGTATCACATCAAGCTCTTCAAATGAATGACTCCTTCACATAATGATGAACTGGATATAGCTTTTCAGCCCCATTTCTGGTCATTCTTTTCTTGTTTCATTGTGATCTTTTCAGTTGTTACCAGTTACTATCAATGCCATGGAAGTAGAGACGTGTTTATAACAACATATGACGACAGTCAGATTTATCATAAGGTAAACAGTGTATTCTTATCCTAAAAGCTTAAATGTTTATATTTGTCAAGCACAAGGTCATTATAATCATTTGCTACTTTGGGTTGTATGTCAACTCTGTTCTACTGATCTACCTTTCTATTTCTTAGCCAGTATTAGATAATTTTGATAATTACTGCTTTATAATATAGATAATTACTGTCTTAAAATATAGTTACAGCTGCAAAACTTTACAGCTGACTCCCTAAAAGCCTGATCTGAATTGTCACTTTTAAGATGATATTAGTCTTTTTCCTCTTGCCAACATGGTAAAGGAAATGCATTGTGTTTTCTGAAACCCCAGAAGGGATAGATTACTAACTTGCTCATCTCCCTTTCAGTGAAGATATATAATTAGCAAAAGAGATACTCTATATAGCCTAAATGCTCATAATAGTTAAGAAGAAATCTTTCATTTCACCAAACTTCTTGTTAGCTTGCAGATTTTCTATAGCTCTCTTCATACTCAGAAATGTCAGAGCAATGGTCTATCTCAAGGCAATAACCTTACGTAGATTGAGGAAAGTAGGTACTGTTACATAAGTTGTTATAATGTTCAATTATTGTCAAATTCATTTCAATTCAGTAAATGTTAGTAAATGCTTACTGTAGAACAAGCACTGTTTTAGGTGTTAGGGATATGAGGTTAAAACAAAATCATTCATCTCTGCCTTCAGGGAGTTTATAGTTTACTGGGGAGATTTAACACACAGAGATTAGTAATTAATTACTACTAATTAAGTGAATTAGTAATACACACAAATTAGTAAATAATAAATTAGGATATATTCAAAATAATGAGAGGGAGAGAGGGATGAAAGGAGGAGAGAGAAACAGAGATGGAGACAGAGAGACAGACAGAAAGAGAAACAGTCAGAGACAGAGTGCAAATGAGCACAGGGGCATAATTAGGGAAGTCCTAGTGTGAGAAGTATCACATGAACTGTGCTTTGAAGGAAAGGTTTCTGAGAAGTAGAGCTAAGAAAGAGGATGAATTCCAGGAAGAGACCACTGTGAAGAAAGACAAGAAAGTAGAAAATGGGGCATGATATATAGGAAAGATCTAGCAGATTCAATGAATGAAAACCTGGAGAATATAGGGAGAAATAGGAAATGACTGGAAAATTAGGAGAGACAGATCACATAGGTGCACCTTGTTTTATTGTATTTGCTTTATTGCACTTCACAGATATTGCAGGGAGCAGCAGGAGAGTTATTTCTGTTGCTCTTTGAAACAAATTGAAGCTTTGTGGCAATCCTGCATTGAATAGATCTATTGTATCCATTTTGATCATATCTTAGTAAATGGTATGAAATATTAATCTATATATGTTTCTATCAGATTGTTTTCCCAATTTTCTTAATAATTTTCTTCCTTTTTTTAACCAAGTAATTTATTCTTATCGTAAAAGCTTAAATGTTTATATTTGTCAAGCACAGGGTCATTATAATCATTTGCTACTTCGGGTTGTATATCAGTTCTGTTCTACTGATCCACCTCTCTATTTCTTAGCCAGTATTAGATCATTTTGATAATTACTGCTTTATATTATATATAATTACTGTCTTACAATATAGTTACACTTTTCATTTATTCTTTTGATAGTCTCAATCTTTTGTTCTTCCAAATGAATTAATATTATTTTTTCTATCTCAGTAAAATTTTTGGTAATAATTGGAATGACATTCAATAAATATACTGATGTAGGTAAATTTGTCATTATTAGCATATTTGCTCTGCCTATCCATGAACAATTAATATTTCTCCAGGGATTTGTCTGACTTTATTTATGTTTGTTGTATAAAAGTGTTTTGTAATTATGTTTATGCAGTTCCTGGGTTTGTCTTGGCAGGCATACTCTCAGGTATTTTATGCAGTTTATAGTTATTTTAAATGGGGTATCTTTTACTTTCTCTCCTTGCAGAGTTTTCTTGGTGATATATAGAAATGCTGATGATGCAAGTAGGTTTATTTTATATCTTATTATTTTGTTAAAATTATTATTTCAACCAACTTTTTTTTTCCTTCATTCTTTTTTTTATTGAAGCTTTTTATTTGTATAACATATGTATGGGTAGTTCCCCAACGTTGATCTTTACAAATCTTTCCATTACAAATTTTACACCCAGTCCCCTCCCCTCCCCTAGATGGCAGGAAGTCCACTACATGCTAATAATGTTGAAATGCTTGAGAAGTTATGCAAGAAAAATCCTATCTACAAGAAAAAAAAAGAATCAGAGAAAGGCAACACAATGCAAACAAATGTCAGTAGAGATCATGAAAAAGTTACGTTGTGGTCCATATTTCATTTCCCTCTCTCTGGGTGTATATGGTTTTCTTCAGTGAACAATTGGAACTGGTTTGAGACAATTCTTTGT